>VYXD01016395.1:205022-242350 GCA_013397195.1 Hylia prasina | reverse complement strand
TTTTTTTTTTTTTTAATAACTGTTCCCACTGGAGAGAGCCTGTTGAACCCATTCTCTTCAGGCTGCAGTAACTTTGTGACCTATTCATGGAGCTGCACAGCTGGCAAAAGGGCAGATGTAGGCATAACAATGCAAAGAAATTAAGAACTGTAGGAGAATGAGTAATTTTCTTCAACAATTTGAGCATATCCAAGAAAATACTGCTTTTGCTAGCTTATGTGTTATGATACCTTTGTGACAAAAAGGACAGATATATGGCATAACATCATATCATGTACTATTATAGCTTTCCTTAATAACTGTAGTTGATTTCCATTAACAAGTTTATTTCATTGTTTAATTTAGAAATATTGATTCAACTGAAGTCTCGCCCTCAGAAAATAATTTCTAATGAGGATTTCATTATGACATAACAAAATGACATGAGACAGCATCAGATTTGATGTCATTCAAAACAGTAAAATAAAGTTGACACTGTATTTCTCCAGTTATTAATTCGGCTGTTTAACCAACTCTGAAAGTGAAAAGATTCTTAAATCTGTGTTGCAATAGATTGCTTTGTGGGATCAAAATTATACAAATGCTTTGAACCTATTCAGCATTATACTCTTTGTATTAATATTAAATAAAGTATAATCACCTTAAATGGGTGATAACAAAATGTCTTAGCTGCAGAAATACAGTCAGCTGTATTCTACACAGCAATGCTAAAACTTGTGTTTTTGTTATCTTCCTCATTCTGATACTGGGATATCAATAATACATGCACAAGCATATTTATCTGTACTATGTAGATATATTAAACCTAGCTATTTCTCCCTCTCTCTTCTCTACTATCCTGACAAATAAGAAAGTGATATATATTTAATATGGGACACCATATTAAGTGTGAGCATTACCAGGCTGAAATGTGATGTTATCTTCAGCTG
Source organism: Hylia prasina (assembly GCA_013397195.1). Taxonomy (NCBI): domain Eukaryota; kingdom Metazoa; phylum Chordata; class Aves; order Passeriformes; family Sylviidae; genus Hylia; species Hylia prasina. The sequence goes on along the minus strand of VYXD01016395.1, from coordinate 241,421 downwards.
TGTGACTACAATTTTACATTTTCTGTTCTATCAACAAATATCAAATATTCAGAGGATGATTCATCAGTATTCCTGAAGTCTTATTTGTACAAATTAATGTTAAAAAGTGATATGGACTTAGATTTAATTAAGCCTGTCTTGGCTTAGAAGACAGGTATCCACTAGAGAAAGCTGGAGTTTCCTTAGNGTTCTGAGTCTTAGTTTTTATCTATAGGCAGGGACCCTGCAGCCCGCACCACTGGGTGGAGCATCTCACAATGGGATGATGTAAATGTGTCATGTCATTGGTGAGCCTTAATGGCCCATTAGCAAAAAATATCCCCCTGGAGGGAGGATGGGTGGTGAAAGAGATAAGAAACAGGTTTTAACAACCGGTTTTAACAGCTGAACCATTATCAGAAAGGCATCTGCCCCCCTCCCCCCAGAGTAACAAGAGATAAAGAAAAAAAAAAATTCCCCAACTGCTTTCAGCAGATGAAAATAGAATACACATTTTTGCTTCCATAACCCAAGACAAAGCCATATGCTCAGATCTTCACCTCACAAATAACATTTAATTAAGCAAACGTTAGGGTCTTGCTGAATTTTTATTGTTATAAGTATCATTCATTTTTTTAATGTATATTTGACTTTTTCAAGACATGACAAGGGTTTTGTGAATCCCTACAAAGACAGAAGCTGATTAAATTTTTATTCAAGAAATAAAAAAGCTGAAATAGAAAAAGAAACAACACTTGGTAAAGTGCCTATTACACCCCACTTGCCTAAATGCATTTTTTCTTCTCTTCTGCATTTAAGTTTTCAGAAGAGGTGTTGTCTTAACTGTCCTTTTGCTGATTTAAAATGGACTCATGCCTTATCTTTCATATATATGAGTACATGTCCAATGAACATAGGAGGGAAACAGAAAAGCTGGAAACCTTAAGAACAGTAGTGGGTTATTTTGTTGCAGGCTGAGCTTGTCCAAAGCACACATGAGCAGAAGGCAGGAGCCTGTAGAGTCTTTACAATAACATGAAGAGAAACAGGCTGAGAAGAAAAGGTCATTGGAAGAGAAAGGAGAGAGAGTATTTTATCAGCTGATTTAAGAGCTAATCCTCTCTCACATGCCAAGGCTAAATAAATGCTCCTGCTTCCTTAGTGTTTAGGAGTGATGGCCTCCCCTGTGCTTGTTACCTCTCCATACTCTGGCCTTGTGCATGAAGTTAATCTTTCTTAACTGATCCTATAACAAGCTGTGAAATTTTCTGAACCTTTTTTTGTCCAAATGACAAGGAAATATTTTTTCTATGAATTTAAAAGGATATTTTTCTGTGTTACAATTGCAACTGCTAAAAAGATGATGTTAGTATTTTTTCAAATTATGAAGATAAATCTGCAAACTAGAAATATTCCTTTCTTGGACATATAAAGCAAGAAGACACACTTTAAACCCAAAAGCAGCGTAACTAAGATCAGTGAAACTGCTTCAGTAATTAATTTGGAAATATTTTACTGGAGTCTTCAGAAAATTGAAAAGGCAAATAAGATTTATTATTACACAAAGCAGCATATTTTATTTCTAAAAATGCTGAATTAACACATTGCTAAAAATTATCTTGCCTGACTACATTTTTTCAGTATGCAAGAGTATATCATAGCACCTGTGAATTGTGTGTAAGCCCCTGTGAGTCAGTCTCTCTGAAAATGTCTCGTGTGAGAAGCTAGGCATAAAACAGTTTTGATAGTTAGGAGCAAGAGAGTTTATTACAGAAGAGTTGGATTTGAAATGCATGAAAGCATTTCAAATCAAGCTTGATTTTTCTCCACACCTTGAGTTACACAAGGTTTTGACCAATTTAAAGGAAACAAGGCCTGTAAAACTGTACTCTAGCAACAAAGGAAGGAAAGTACTGAATTGAGAATGCTGTGATTCCTGTTTTGAGTTGGAGTTTTTATGTCTTAAATTTTTCTGTTCAAAATTTATTTTCTGTTCTAATTTTCATTAGCTTTTATTCTTTTGGAAGGAGTTTTGGCAATTAAAATTCTGGACTGTAATGCTGTATTGGGTTTATTTGGCAAGGTTTTGGTATCTGGGGATGCTGTAGTGTGGCTTCTCTAAAAAGACCACATAAGTTTCCCCAGATGAGAAAAATCCAGTTCCAGCCACCTCCAAGAAGTACCCACTACTGGCCAAAGAGGAGTCCATCAACAAGGTTGGTAGTGCCTTTGTGATAACATATTAAAAAAAGCATAACAGAAAAAGCTATTGTACAACAGCTGTGAGAGAGGAGTGAGAAAGTGTGAGAGAAACAGCCCTGGAGACATCAAGGCCAGAGAAGAAGGAACAGGGGAAGGTACTCCAGATGTGGAGCAGAGATTCTCCTGCAGTCCATGTTGCAGAGCATGGTGATGCTGGCTGTGCCCATGCAGCCCATGGAGCACCATGGCAAAGTAGATATCCATGACAGTCCATGAAGGATGGCAAGCTGAAGCAGTCTGCTGGCAGGAACTGTGACTTGTGGAGAGGAACTTACAGAGGAGGAAGTTTTCTGGCAGTAGTTGTAGCCTCATGTGGGAATAGTAGCCTCCTGAAGGAGTGGACTTCCTTGAAAGGGGCCCAAACTCAAGCAGTCCATGAAGGGCTGTCTCCCATGGAGGGATCTCATGCTGGAGCAGGGGAAGAGCATGAGGAGAAAGGAGTGGAAAATATGGAGAATTATGAACTAGCCACAACTATATGAATCAACTACCTTTCCTGCTCCACATGGGGTGGAAGGGATAGCAGAGGTCATGGCAAAATAATTAGGAGGAATATCAAACGAAAGGGAAGGGAAGGGAATTTGGGTTTAGTGTTTTTTTCTTGTTTCTAAGTATTTCAAAGTATCTTACTCTGTTACAAGCAATTGACAACTAATTAGGTTATTCTTCCTCAAATCAGGTCTTTTTTGCCCATGTTGGTAATTAGTAAGTAATCACTCCCCATACTTGTATTGACCCATAAGAGTTTCATTTTATTTTCTCCCATTGTCCTGTTGATCAGTGGAGTGACAGAGCAGCTTGGTGTGCTCATGGGAGCCAGCCAAGTTCTATTGACCACAAATAATTATAGGAATAATATAATCCAGTTAGGGGCCTTGGACTACAGAGTAAAAACAATTTATTTGTTTCTTCAGAAAAAAAAATAAAATTGTAAGTTTTTACAAGCTTCTAAGTTTTTTTAGAGAACCCAGGATTTTAGCAAATTACATAAAATATTTAATAGAAAAATAAAATAAATGTAATAAGATTTTTGACTATATCTATGGCTGCAGTCTTTCTGTTTATATTAACACATTGAGAAGGGAAAGAAGTTAATGGGAAAAGAGTCAATGTTTAATACCATTTACTCCTCGGACCATAGTGCAGTAAAAAGGTGACTTCAGATAGTAAAGATCATGTTCAGTGATTACTGCACTGATTATCTGGTTTTTGTTGTCTTGGGCTTTCAATATACTAATTATCTGAAGACTAGGTATGAAATGTACAAATAGTAATGTTGAAGCTTACATTTACCTATCAAAGAATGGGTCGTCAGAAGACAATCCACATATTCACACTGGATACAGCATTTTGAAAATGCTGTATTTGAGTGAGTTCTGAACTTCAGTTCTGTCCTGGTTTAAGGCAAATTAGGGAGAAAACCTCTGAATGGGATCCCTCCAGAAGAGCAAACTCAAGCAACCCCTCTTCCAGCTGGTTAGAGAACATATTTCCTTGGAGAAAAGTGGAAAAAACTATTTATTTAACAAGCAAAGTATCCACAAGCATAAAAACTGAATAATATGAAACAATAAAACCTCTTGTTCGAAGAGGTGGCAAATTCAGAAAGTCTTTGCCGTGGGTTAGCTTGGCTCGTTCAGTCTCTTATCAGTCCCTCTGGAGCTGGAAAATGCCAAGGGCCCAGGCCCAGATGGGCAACGGGTGTGAGCTCCTGGTGGTCCTCTGTGTTTTCAATCCAGAGCAAGTTTGAACAATTCCAAGAAAAAGGAAAGAAAAAAAAAATAAAATTCCAGGGAGCCTCTCTTCCTCAGCTAGTTAAAAACCACTAAGAGCAAAGGAGATCTTTGTCCCGCTATCTGTCCATGCTGCAGACAACACAGTCCAGGAGCAGAATATGAAGGAGTCAGAGCAGTTTCTGAAAATGAACTTAGTGCTTCTCTCTCTCCTCGCTTCATTCTTAGAACCAGTCTTAAAAGTACATAACATAATATCCAACAGAAACAGAAGATTGTGGATACAAGAATCATAAAGTTGCCCTAGGACCTCCTCCAGGGAGGCATGAGAGTCCTCTGACTCCCAGTGGGCCTTCCTCAAGGGTAGAAGGGTGGAATACCACCAATCTATTTCCATTTCAAGTTCTTATCAGAGGACACCATGTCCTCAAGGGAGGTACGGGAATCCTCTGACTCCTGGTGGGCATCCCTCAAGGGTAGAAGGGTGGAACACCATTGATCTATTTCCATTTCACTTTCTCTAATACTCCTCAGTCTTGCAACTTCCTCCCTAAGCTCAGCCACCTGCAAAAGGAGTTCTTTCACTTGTTGAGTCTTCTGGCAGGCTTCTTCTATAAATATGTTCAAACACTCCGCATAGGAATGGGTCTGGACAGACACATCCTTTTTGGAGGGTTCTACGTACACTTTTGTATGTAGAAGTGTATGGCTACAAGCATTTTTACTAAATGCAGGTTTTGATTGTGTAAAACCCATTACTAACAAAAAACCACAAAAACTATCCAACAAACAGAACAGCAAAGTAAACCTGCAACCTTGCCTGCATGAACTGCAGTGCAAACTGATGTGCCACTTACCTGTTCGCCCGCTCCTCTTCTCTGTGCTCCGTGTGGCCTCTCTCTAGAGCTGTCTTTTAATCAGCCCTGCTAATGCTGGAGGAAACCCAGCCTTGAGCCTGTGTGGCTAACAAGATCTTGTAGAAGGGTGTAGTTCTCCTCTGAAGGTCCAGGAACAATGAAATGAGTCCAGTCTTCTTCTGGAATCCAGAGGAACACAGGCTGTCCTGAGTCTGAGGTGTTCCTGAGTCTGAGCTTTTATCCAGGTAGGAACAGTTGGCTCCTCCCCCTGGGTGGAGTATCTCACAATGGGATGATGTAATGTTATCAGTCAAGTGATGAGTCCTAACGGCCCATTAACAGAAGATACCTCTCTGGAGGGAAGATGGGTCATGGAAGAGATAAGAACACTGCTCCACCTGGTTTTAACAGCTGAACCCATTAACAGAAGACACCCACCCCTCCCCTTTGGAGATATGAGGAATGGGTTATACAAGAGATAAAGAAAAAACAGCTCCCCAACCGGTTTCAACAGATGGAAAATAGAATACACATTTTAGGTTACATGCAACCCAAGACAAGCTCTCATTATATTATTTACACCAAGAAAATTATGAGAGATAAGTACTTATCCTATGTAGGAAGCAGGGAAAAATATGTATCAATCCTGCTAAATATTCAACTCATATATATTTACTTTAGGAATACCGAGCTTAAGAATTTAATATTAACCCATGTCCAAGAAATTTTTTTCCATTTTCCATTCAGCCACCACTTTCCTCCCTGTCCCCCACCCAGTATGAAGCTCTGAGTGTGAAAGAATATTCTGAAAAAATAAATACTGTAAGAGGGAGGACAAGGAAGCTAGAAACAAGAAAGTCAAGGCTTCTCTAAATAGCATCACTTTTGAACATCAGAACAACATATGTCTACATCACAAAAATAATTTCCTAGAAGGCACATTTTCCACAGATAAAGCATTGTGGTCATTCAAATGCAAAGTAAAAACCATTCTAAAGAGATATTCAATTTGGTGAAAAGGAAATAAGACTTGTTAATAATTTCTTCCAGTAATAATATCTCACAGATTGCTGTTTACTAAACCTAGGTTATTCTGTCTCCCTTTAACTACTGAAATTCATCTTCTCCTAACTAGATGTTATGACAATTTATACATTTTCTAATATACATCACTGTAAATGGAAACTGGAACATACAGTAGTATGAACAATTGTGAGTAGTTGCCTATCTTTCTCATTTCCAGCCTTGTGAACGAAGATTTGGAAATTCTCTAATTTTGGGCTTCATCTATATGTGTGCCATGTTTATATATGCTGCTTGTTTCCTTTGTCTCCTACTTATTTTATATCATCCTATGATTTTTTTACTTCAAACACATATTATTGAAATAATGAAATAAAAGAGTCAAGGATGAAAGACACTTGACCTTGTAGAACTTAATGAGTTTTGCCTAAGCCTCAAGACTGTTGTCTCAAGACTATTAAGGTCCATTTGGATGGCATTGAATCCCTTCAGGGTATCAGCTGCATGACTCAGCTTGGTGTCACCTGCAGAACCACTGGACGTGAACTCAGTTTTCTTGTCCATGTCATCAACAAAGATGTTCAACAGAGCCAATTCCAATACTGACCCCTGGGGAGCAACACTCTTCACTGGTCTCCATTTGAATAACAAATTGTTGACCACAACTATTTGAGTGCTCACGAAATTCAGCAAGGCCTAGTCTACGGTTCCACATCTGTGTCAGGGCATTCACAAGCACCAATAGAGTCTGGATGAAGAATGGATTGAAAACAGCCCTGAGGAGAAGGGCTTGGTGCTGATGGATGAGAAACTTGGCATGAGTTTGCAATGTGCACTTGCAGCCCAGAAAGCCAATGTGTCCTGGGTTGCATGAAAAGCAGGGGGGACTGAAGGGAAATGGAGGTGATTCTACCCCTCTGCTCTGCTCTGCTCTGCTCTGCTCTGCTCTGCTCTGCTCTGCTCTGCTGAGACCCCCACCTGGAATACTCTGTCTAGCTCTGAGTTTTCCAATATAACAAGGATGTGGATCTGTTGGAGCCAGTCCAGGGGAGGGCCACGACAATGATTAGAGGGTTGGAGCACCTCTCTGATGAAGACAGGTTGAGCTGGCCGTTGTTCAGACTGGAAAAGAAAAGGCTACAGGGAGGCCTTATAGCAGCCTTTCAGTGCCTGAAGGGGGCCTACAACAAAGCTGGAGAAGGATCCTTTACAAGGGTATGTAGTGACAGGAAAAGGAGGAATGGCTTCAAACTGACAAAGGGTCAATCCAGGTTAACTATTAGGAAGAAATTCTGGACTATGAGAGTGGTAAGACTAAGTGACCCTTAAGGTCTCTTCAAAACAAAAATGTGCTATGATTTTAGGATGTAGGACACGGTAGAAAGGTTTCACATTTTATTAGCTTACCAATCCCATTTTATCACAACAATGTAGGAAGCTCATGTGTCATCATTTCCATATGTTCTCTTTTAATCTCCAGTCATGCATTCAGGCATCGAGAAAGAGCTTACAGCCTCATCAGTGCTATGAGGTTGATTCTTAACTGCAGGGTATATCCTCATGTGTGTTTCTGTTATACCTGATCTCTGGTAGCTTTGTTCAGTTATTGAAGGACAGGTGAAAGGTGCTTCTCACTTAGACCAGTTCTGTGAAACTTTCTCTTCCACTTGGATATAAGGTCAAACAAGTTATTTCAGACCACTGATGATGAGTCTCCTCTTCCCATTCAGACTTTTGTTTCTAAAGTGAGACAGTAAGAGTCTGTGTCCCATCTAGGAGCAGTTTGTTACACCCTGAACAAACAGAAGTCAGCAGTATATCTTAAGGGAATAGAACAATGTTGTCTTACAGTGACAAATTGGGTTTTACTTATTAAAGATCAGTATGGACAGTACCCCCAGGGATATAATGATTATATTTCTATCTGTGCAGGAAGATAATGTGGGATTTTGTTATATCGGTCCTTCAGTGGTTTGGACTCTTCTAAAACAGCTGTCAAAATACTTTGTATTTTTTTAAAAAAGAAGGATGAAGTAAAATATTTTTAGTCTATTTAGAATTATGTGTCGTAAAGGTAGGTAATTCCATTACTGGAATGCACTAGCACAACATTGTAAGCAGGACAAACACTGCAGGAAGAGGGGATATCCTTTATGCCACCAACAGATACAGATATATGCACGTGTTTTGTGTTGGTAAGTTATTGGGAAAGGCCATATGTGCCCTAAAAATATCTCAGTAATCTTCTCCCTTCTACCCCTCATCAAGCAACAGAAAAATTTGAATTGCTGGTTGTCATACAGACATTTACCAGGATAAAATTGATCTTGTTTGGTAATTATATGGGTGAAACTGAACATCTACATGTTAGAAAGATTTCATGCCGAAGATGAAGAAAGTAATGGAAATATGCAGTTAATGCCAGAATATTTCTGATGAACATATTTTCCATCTCTAAACACTTAGGCCACTTTAAAAGATGAGCCTGAGAAAATCCATAAACATCATGGTTTCATGGCGTCAAGCAGAGATACTCCGTAGTATTTTCCTACCCCTACCTAACAGCTTAATGTTCTAGGAGTGATAATTTTCTGCTTGTCTCTCCCCCGTGACAGTTAATAACTGTATCACCTCTTCCTCTGCTTCCACATCATCCTCCTCAACCACAGGTAATAGCCCTCTTATCTTTCGAGGTAGTCTAATTTGCCTAATCGACTTAAATTTAGAGTAATTCTCAACATCAATGGTGCATTTCTATTTGAGAAGTAGATGCATATCTGGATTTCTCCAAATTTTTCATTGTGATCAGGAAATGGTACTCTATATTTTGTCTATGCATTATTTTTAAAACCATCATTTCAGACAGATTTTAATTATTTAATACCTGCTTGTTTCAGTTTAATAATCTGCACTTGTTTTACTGCAAGAAGTGTTAGCAGAAATCACATTTAGATAGTAAAGAAAACTGTTTTGCTCACTGTCCCCAAGACTGATATTAGCAAGTCTGCTGACTGTAAAAACACAAATATAAAATAAATGCACTAATTAACGCTTGGAAAAAATAGATAAAGCAGGCAAATGAAGCAGCTATGTGTAGGAAAAGTACATGGGGGAAAAGAACTGTTTTCCTACACTTTCATGAGTTGTGATAACTCCAGGAGTAATTAGAAAAGATGAAAGAGATTTATTAGCTGACCAAATAAATAAATTGTTTCAATAGTTTATTTGCTTGGATGAAGCATGAGTAATCTCCTTAAGAGTATGATATGTTAAACTCTTGCTTTGTATTTTGACATACAGAGGGAATAAATTAATTAAAAACATCTGGAAACCTATCTAGAATTTTTTTCCAATCCATTAAGAAAATAATTACTTTGAATAACTCACTGTATTTATTTTTGACTTTTTTTAGGGTTGTGAAAGGCAAGGTTGGAGCAAAATATATTTCTGAAGTAATTTGTTATACAATGTGTGAGGTCTGTCATAGAAAATGTTAGACATAAGAGATGCCACAATGTATGTGAGCTTTATGGATTTTGTTTTTAAAACAAGGAGTTTTGTGAATTTTTAGTAATATTAAGAAATATGGAAAAAATAAAGAGAAACTGACTTTTAATTCTATTGAATAGCATTAGTTATTGAAAGGCATAATATAGGCACTGTTGATCAAATAGTTTCTCATGAAAATATAATGAATGAGAAAATCTCTCTCTGAGTTACATCACTGTATATATGAGTCATAATACTATATCCTACTTGAAGTCACCATTGACTTCTCTATAAAATGTGTTAAGTCATCAGAATCCTGGCAAGACAGTACTTTCCTCTCAAATTTTCATATTAATTTAGGTAACTAATCTGTTTAGAAAGCATAGGAAATGGTAAGTTTTAAATCAGCAGGTATAATGGTATTAAAATATTCCCTGCAATTCGGAATGTGCACCAGGATTATTGTTTTATTATGCAAATTAATTTATAACCTTCTTTGTTATCTTGAGATGTACTTGGAGGTTGATTTAAAAGCTGATATTAAAATGAAATATGTTCGTTGAAGCCTATCAAGGACATCTAGCTGAAAGTTATACTATTTTAATACAACTGGTGACAATATCTTCCTGATGTTTCAATACTAATACCATTAATTTTCAAACTAACTATCTAAGGAAAATTTAATATGGGTTATTGTTATGCAGGTGACATGTTGAGAAAGTTATTATTCTGTTGGTTTCACATTCTGCACTGAGAAGGGTAAAAGAAGAAATATTTCTTTTCTCTTTTTTTGCTCCCATTTCTTCATTGAAGATGTTAGCCTTATTATATGTATTCATTCTTCTGAGCTTTAAATGTATACTGCTAGCAAGTTTGGTATGAAGACAAGGTCATTTAAGTTTTTAAGACCTATTGTTCACACTTGGTGAATCCCCTAATTTATACAGTGCTGCCTATGAGCCAAGAATGTCTTATAATGTCTAAGGGCAAAAAACCTTAATCACATGGAAATACATGATAATGGCTGATATCTGCAAGTCTTCCAATATATACAATCTCCTGCTGAATAAGGAACACTAAGAGCAAAAAATCTTGAATACAATATTGCTTGCAAAAGTCAACATGTACCCTGATAATTTCATTATATAGATGCTGTGTCAGTTAATAAGTGGTGTAAATATTTTGAAAAATGAAAATATAATTAATAATTGTGTGACTTGACTGGATTCTTTTTTAACTTCATATTTATGTGAAAATTATATTTTTTTTAAAGCTGGAATATCTCTGGATCTGGGTCTTAGATTTTCCTTTATCACTCTACTTGAATTCATTTACGTGGATCAAAAGTCCTGGGGAATATTAGAGAATTAAATGTAAATTAGGTAACACAATCTTTAATTCTAACCTATACACTTGTGGTAATTTCTTCCTAAGGAGTATAACTGACATACCTCAAATAAAATAAGATTCTGTATTGCTTGTCCCACACTAGTTTTGGGTATCCTAATCATTGCACAGAGACAAAGCACTCTGAAATTATTACATAACAAATGTATATAAGAAATAGATAATTCCTGTGTTTTATGTAAACATATGAACAATTCTTCAATTTTCTTAGGAGTATAAAAAATATTGAGAACCCAATTCCTTATTCTTTGTCCATCTAAAAAAATTAGTGGATTCAAAGCTAGCATCTAATAACAGAAATAAGAATGGCTCCAAATGATCAATCCCTTTTTATTTATGTCAGCAGGAACTTTTATATTCATTTGCATATGAGCAGGTTTAAACACAGAGTTTGCCATCAAATGATAAATCTGGGGAATACTTTTCTGGAACTGATTGTTTTGAAAATGGTCTGACAACAAACTGCAGTGTAAATGCCAATACATTAGTGCAGAATGAAAATATTAACCCCAGATTGTCCTCCTCTTGAAGATGTGGATTATTGTTATGTTTAAATTTATTCACAATACACCAATTTACTTGAAGAATTCTGAACAAACATGATTTTGTTTCAGTATAAAGAACACAGTGTTGAGATTTTGCTTATATTCATATATATGTATACATATATCTATACAAAAGGAGAAATTAAAAACATCATAAAAACTTAAGACATATTTCTCTAAAATAATTGCTTTTTAACTCATTTCATTATATATTAAATCTTTACCCTCCTCTCTAAAAGACAATTTGTTCTTGTATTTTTGCTCCATCTGGCCCTATTAAACCTTCATAAAAGACTTTGGCATATAGATAGATAGATAGATAGATAGATAGATAGATAGATAGATAGATAGATAGATAGATAGATAGATAAACAATTTTGGAGAAGAATTGAATGCAGACATGAAATATTTTGTGCAACAACTAACAGCAACACACAGGCTTAAAAGCCCATCCAAAGAGTATTGTCCCAGTTAGCTACTAGAATGTTTATATGATCTTTAAACATGATAAGAAATATAGTATCAACAAAGCCAAAAACTATTTAGTTAAATAATTACTCTTCCTAGTGGTGGTGTTCTGATACACAGTTTTCTTAGTATCTCCAATGTAACACCATTTTGTTATCTAATAAAAAGTAATCAAAAATGATCCTCCATTTTTTATAGAACATAAGTTATATGAACCAGTATTTGCCATCTCTAATTGAAAGAGTAGAGCTTGTTTCTGTGCCAAAAGCTAGATATTTTAGCTTTGCTAATTAACTCTATGTATGATAGAATGATGGAATCATAGACAAAGCTGAGTTGGAAGGGACCCATCAAGATTCTTGAGTCCCATTCCCATCCTTGTGCCAGACACCCCAAGAATCACACCATATGCCTAAGAGTGTTGTCCAAATGATTATTGAACTCATAGTTCTACCATATAATAGTAGAAATTACATTTCTACCATATAATTTACTCCAGAAAGCATTGAAAAACCTTAAAATAGAATAAACAAATTGATATTTCCCCATCAAATAGATTGGAAACATGTCTTCTTTAACATTCATTCAATATTAATATATATTTTTTTTAAAACAAATGACTATTGATGTGGAAGAACACTCCTGTAACAAAGTCCAGGTCTTGAGTGTTAAATTACTGTTAATGTAATGTATATTAATTTAATTACAATCAGATTTAGAAGATTACAATAATGTTGTTTCATTATGGTATATCAGAGGTATCAATCTAAAAAAAACCTGTGGGTTCTAATTTTTTTTTTTTTTAATTAAGGAAAGTACCATTTCAGTGTAATAGTCTGGAATATTGCAACTGTTGTACTGAATACAGTGTATGGTAATTTCAACTAGGTCACTACCAATAGCAAATAGAACTTCTTCTTCACCCTTTTTCAGCTCTCCACCCTGCTTTCTTTGCTCTAATGATAATTAAGTTTTGATTGCTCTGGTTGGTTTTGTTAACTTTTGTTCACACCTTTTTTTCCCTTTTGCACTTCTCATAACCTTCCTTACACCTCTTCAAACTTCAATGCTTGTCATTGAAGACCAGTACAAGACTTCTTAGACCATTATCAAGGTAAACCCCAGGAACTTAAGAATGCTTTTCAGATGGGACTCTTGTAGAGTTTTATGAGATTAAATTATTCAGCCTATTAAATCTGCACCTGAGGACTAAAAGGTCTAAAAGATAACCAAAAGCTGTTCACTCAGTAAAAGAAATCTTGCATTGACATCCACCATATTTAGAAGGAATATCTGTTGATATTTGAAGAAGCCTGTAAAGTTTTCCAACAAATCTCACAGATAAAAATGGCCACTTTCTGGACATTCATATATTATTTCATTTTTATAAATTTCATTCATAGACCTGGAAAAGAACATGGATCTAAATGAAATGCCTAATTGTTAGGATAAGTGCCTTTGGAAACCAGTTCAGGTAACTAGAGGAATTTGTAGGATATGGTTAAGGCAAAATATACTTTAAGGACACAGTACTTTTTGATAGAAATTCTTGTGCATCTTGAGACACAAATCGGTACAGCAAAATCTCATGCATAGTATCTATCAGCTGAAAAGTAGGTCCCTTTCTTTTCTTCTTAATTGTGTCATTATATTATTAATCCAACTTCATGAAGCTGTGTGCCTTGAAATGCTGGAACCATGAGGGAGCTGGCATTTAAAAGATGCTAAGAGGTAATGAGATACTATTATGATGTAATTTAAAAAGAAGGTTTATCATTATATGTAGTTTTCCACTTCCAAAGAAATTACAACTTGTCTATACAAACAAGAAAATACTTTTTAATTCCTAAAAAAAAGCATGGATTATTGAATATTTTTTACTGTTGCCTCTAATAATTTTTCTGTTGTATATTGTGTATTAAATGCAATACAAACATATTTGATTTTAATATTTCAATAGACTTCTCATTTCCTATTCCAACATGCAATAATAGAGCTTGGCATTGTATGTTAATTGCAGCACTTGTGTGAGAGGCAACTTAAGATCTAAATCACATGGAAAATATGAACAAATCTCATCACATTGACCAATATTTTTTAAATATTAGGCATTTTGTACTTTATCAAATATGCAAAATTCAGGTCTTTTTCAGAGGCCAAATTTCATGCTTTTTATGGATTAATATGGTGTAAAGGAAATTTCAGGTTACACTGAGAAAGGCTAATTTTCTCCAAGGCTAAGCATCTTTAACCAAATTTTTAAGCCCATATATGTATATTCATTACATATCATAACGGGTAAAAATAATTCACAATGCTTTTGCATAATATTTCCATCTCCAATATTAGCTCTGTTAAATATATTAACATTAATATACAGATAAGCCAGTCAACACTTCATCTCTTGCTTGCTGTATTTCCTATATACATTAAAATAACATTCTGCCTAGCAATTGTTATATATTCTTTCAAATTATTCTGAGAAATCTCAGAGTAAAATATTTGAAGAGACTAGATGAGATTTTTTCTTATGAGCTTTAAGCTGTTTTTGCAGGAAATTTACAAGTTTTGAATGCTCAGTGGTGCAGGAATTTTGCCAAAATAGGCGAGAGAAAAGGAAGAATAGTTTTCTTGGAGGTACTTAATCTGCATATAGATAAGCTTCTTCACTTTGCGAATCATAAATATCAATCATTCATGTTCATCAGTGTCTCATACATATTCATTAGAACAAACTGTTATGCATGATTAAAGCTGTTACAAAATTACAATACTGTGCTTTGTTTTTATCTCAGGCCTCTGTGTACTGAAAACTCTGCTGGCTGTTTCCATCTCATAATCTGACAGCACTTTCTGCTATCTACAAAGAACCAAAACTCCATATGAGCTTGCATGGATTTGCACTCTGAATCCAAACTACTTAGGACTTTTAAGTAGTTATAAAGGGATCCTGAAGGTTTTCTATTTTTGAACAAAGATTTCAGCAGTGTTCAAAGGCAAGTTCCAAGCTTTTATGGATTAACTAGAAATAAGTGTATTTAACATGTTTATTTGCATGCAGGTACTGGAAGGAATGTTGCTAGAGGAGAAAATGGAAGGGCGTTTTCCTACTTTCCCTAAATGTGTTTTGTGTCTTTGTAGCTGTACTCTCTGAGCTTGCATTTGGATTTATAGCCTCTGTGAGACTGTGGGCAAGCAAAACCCCAGCCCCTCTCTTGCCTAAACACTTATTTCCTAAGACCTTGATTTGTCATTTTGTTTCTCCAGTCAGTTGTGTAGAATATGAAGCTTTGCTGATTTTACTAAAAATTCAACTGGGAAAGACAAGCCTAGAAAATACATGGACAAGTTTGTGAAGCATTCGGAATATACTGCCCATCTCTGTTTGATCTGGGAAATTTAAAAAGCATTTGTTTAGTACCCAGGCATTTTCTGTAAGACTGCTTCTTCAAAAGATCCTGGTGATTTGGTTGTCAGCTGAAAAAAGTAAGCACTTCAAATTTTGGCCTAGAGGCAAATGTTGTACACAGGCTGTCTGCTCTAGATATTCTCAAATATAAAATTGATAATCCCAATTAAATTAGAAGTGAAAAGTGGGTTTTTTATTATTTTTATTTCACTTGAGTGAAGAATGAAGAATACACTGAGTGACTAGTATTTCCTTGACAAAACACTTCTAACTTTTTGCCATCATAATTCCATTTAATGACCATTTGTCATCTAAAAATGGCAACAAGTTTCTTAGTGAGTTAGTGAGACTAAAAATTGTTTTGAACTAAACTGTATCCCAGACCATAGAATTTTATTTTTTAATATTCCAGCATTAATTCAAAAAAATATGTTTTTCTCTGTATAAAACTGGAAAGTAGATGGGAAAAATAAACATATATAAGATTGAAAAGCAGTATGGCAAGATGGAAAATACTGGTATTTGCTATGGCAATTTGATCAAGGTGGAATCTTGGAATAATAGTCCATCACCTGTTTGACATACAACCATACCTGGCTGTCGCTTGAAATTCTACTCTGCCAAAGGAATCATAATCATTGTTAGCAAGCCTTACAATTTAGAAAGTTTGTTCTGGATCTAACTTAAATTTCTTTAGTTATAAAATAAAACCATAGTTCCTTGGACTCTCAGTTGAGCACACAAAAAATTAGTTTCACATGATTTCCTTAGCTGTCTTTTTTGAGTGTAAGATAAGTTTTCTCACCTTATTTTAGGCCTTCTTGGAAAGTTTATACCTCAAGTTGGTCACAGGACTCCAATTACATCTTTATTTGTAAAAAAAAAAACCCAAAACATTTTAAGATTATTACCAATTTTACAAATAAAGAGCTTTTCTGTATAACCTAGTATCTTATTTGTCTTTCTCATAACATTGTGGTAATGTTGTTTCATACTCAGCTTTAACTCTACTATGACCTGAAGTTAATTTTGGCAACCTGGTGTCAGTCATCCTCAATCCTTGCATTTAAAATTTTTTTTTATTACATGTAAGACCCTGAATCCTATTGTAATTATATTTTCTATGGTATTGTTCCAATATATGGATATCTCTCTGAAGACTAGTCCTGTCTGCCACTAAGCCTACGTGGACCACTATCATCTGCAGATTTAATATAAATACCACTAAGTCTTAAAAAACATTCATGACATTTTGAATGCTATCAGATTTAAAATACAAGATAATCTAAATACTTCTCTATCCTCACAGTTTGTCAGGAAAAACCTACAAAATAATTTTGAATATATTTTAAAAAGATACTAGTTAGTAGTAACTTCAAATAATCCATGTGCTTCTAATAATCATGTGAGCTACATTTTCAAAAGTGTTACTATGGAGACTATATATTAATAGATAAGTCAATATGCATGATATCATTGTACTGTTCTATCCACAGTCTTTTATCCTCTTACAAAAAGCAAAAAAGATTCTTTGAAATGTTTTCTCCTTCACACTTCTCCTTATTCACTTCTAGATGTCTCTAAATTATTTCTTTCACTATGGAGAAAACTATCTTTAAGATTATACAGTTACAGCTTTCCATTTTTTAAGGTTAAACACTGTTTCTCTGCTTTTCCAAAAGCTTGGTTCTTCAGTTCTCCTCATCATTTTCTCAAAGATAACAGTACATGACTTTAAGCTTAACTCAGCCATTTCACCTCCCTAAGTATTCTAATTTAAATTTCACAGAGCCCACTATGTGGTCTCGGGGTCACCATTTATGGTCGCGACGAGAGCGGTGAAACAGGACTCATTGACTCCATATTAGAAGGCTTAATATGATTTATTAAAATTGACTCCATTGTTCAAAGCCTGGGCTATTTCTGCCCAGGTACAGAGTGAGCTGCTGCTTCTCCATGCTCCGCACCGAAGAAAAATCCCTGAAAATGCTTACCATATCAGAGAGATAACAAAACTTCACACATTGGCTAAGAAACAAACCCACATCTCCGGAGACAGAGACACAGGAAAGAGATTGTTTACAGAACTTCGTGCTCTGCAGATTTGACTTTCCCATGAGAATATTTTTCTGCAGGGAAAACCCATAATATGTTCATACAACACCCGCTAGACACCAAAAATTGTATTTGGGTAGTTTCTAACCTTCTGCTTTGGCCTAGTCTAATTTCTTCTGTGTTAAATTAGGACATTAATTGTATTTGCTCACATTACCATAATTTTGCCTATAATGAAACTAAATGGAATGCAACATTTCAAACTTTTTGACTAAATAACACAAGATTTGTGTGTGTGTCCCTATTGGCACAATGCGTTATCTTAATGTTTATTTTATCTATGTTATATGTGGGGGAAATAATATGTTGCCAGCTGGTACAGCTGTATTTGTTGACAATGCTTTTGAAGTAAATTAGAAACAAAAGTTTTAATTTGATAGCAGAATCTGTCACTTGGAAGGCATGCCACTAGCTGTTTAATATTTCCATTTAGAACTTTTACTATTTCATAAATAACTCACTACAGCAGGTGAGGGAAATTTAAAGGTGTTTGAAGCACAGTCGCATCAAGGTATTCTCTCTGGGGGAGTAATTTAGTCTTCTGTTATCAAATCCTTTTCAATTTCCCTTCAGTTAAACCCAGTAAAATCTTTCCATTCAAAGACACTCAACAAGTCTACTTAGCTGCTTCATAACCTCTGCTTGGTTGCACCTAAGTGGTTCAGAAAGCATGAAAATATTGTGTCTATACACTACAGACCTTGAAAGGGACATGCACAGAATCCATCCATATTATCAAGACATTTTCTATTTGCAGCAGTCTGCACATAAAGTAGAGTTCTTTCTGCACATAAAGGAGTTCCATCTCTTTGGGTCTCAAAGACTAGGCTCAGTCAGAAGTGAGATGCATAACTGTGAAAAGCTCTGAAATTAGGAAGGAAGCATTGATGTTATGATCCTTTAAGAAGAGAGGAAAAAAAAAAAAGAAAAAAAGATACTTACAAGACATTTAAAAGCTTGGCTCCTGTCTTCTCGAGACCTTCAAAGCCACATCTATTTTCTCAGAAAATTTTTGAACAGCTGTGGTACAGGTTAGTTTTAGTGAGGCACTTCTATAATGTTAGTTCTCTTCAAGATTCACAGGAACAAATATATAACAGCATTTTATAGCTCTCCCGGTAGTTCTGTATGGAAAAATACTTGGATTCCTGACTATGCTATAAGCCTATGATCTACTCCAGTTTTGCTTTGTTTTGTTTTGTTTTTTGCCTGAATAATTTTCCAGGATTAATCTAGAATAATATTTGATAATCTGGGATTAAATCCAGGTTCCTTGCAGAACCATACTGTAGCTTCTAATAGGAGGCAGCAAAATTTGAATAAAAATTTAATTAAAGCTTATGATGGAATCCATAAAGAGAAATTCTGACAGTATTAGAGACTAATTAGCATTTAATTAAAATAAAAAAGTAAAAGTGAAACAATGGGGGCATTAAAAAGGTAGAGTAGATGGTGATATATGAAGAAAAGTAGAGAGGATAAAGGAGACATGGTGAAATGTGGGCAAATATTGGCAGAATGTGACAATGGCCACCAAATTTTTTGCAGCTCAGCACCAGGAAATTATGTGATTAAGGAGTAATCAATTAATTAGGGGTGTATAATCCATGCAATTAATTGTATAAACACACAATTAATTAAGTGGGAAAATCATGTAGGTACAGAGTCAATTAGGTTGTAAAACTCATTATAAGTAAAATACACAGGTAATGGAGTGAAATTAAACAGGCAAAGTTAAAGGATTAAAGATTAGCTGAGCAAATGAGATCAATAAATGGACAATCAACAGAAGCAGTGAATCAGTTAAACAGGATAAAATGTAATTGCATTATTAAAAGGGTCATCAATGAATCAATAATTTTTTTCTCCAGAGAACGATGTGATCAGTAAAGTAAGGACAAACAGTCCAGTCGTTATCAGTGGGCAGTCAACAAGGCATGAGAACAGCTAACTGGACAAGGTTTAAGTGGGTATTCTGGATATCATCAGCAGCCACAGGAAAGTAGATTCCATAAATATGCCTTTCTTAATGTATTTGCCACTACAGTATGCCAGTGTGCTCTGAGAAATATTTTTTTTAATGTGTGGAAAAAAAAGGCTTTTTAGAGGGAGAGTTGTAAGTAAAGCCCTAGTAACAGCAACAGTTCTTTGCAAAGCTAAAGGCATACAACATACGTTTCTTATTTTGCAATAAATATATTGCAATATATATAGATGCAAAAAAAATCAGTAGTGAAATTCTAATATGACAGTTCTAGTCAGCAGAAAGTAATAATAAATCTCAAGGTTGTTTCAGGGATACTTGCTTTAAATTTTCAATTTTTGTATTATAAATCCAATTTTTCTATTTCCACTATATAAGTAGTCACCCAAACATCATCTGTAGTTTTTTGTAGAGAGAAAAAATCATTGTGATATATTTTACATAAGTTACTAAGACTCTGGGCACTTTTATTTATTTACAACTTTTATAAGTTATAATATTTAAACTGTTTAAATATTAGTAACTTTTTACAAGGCCGATCATGTCAACAAATAAAGTGTATATTTAAATGTACTATTCTGCATTTTAGTTTTGTGTAAAATAAGTGTATGATTTTGAAATAAACCAACGGAACTGTGGTTTTTATGGTAGAGATAAGCATTAGAGGTTTCAAATGGACTGGAAAGGGCTGTGTAAATTCCTTCATATATCTCTTCCAGTTAATTTAATTGCCTGACTTTCAAAAGTCCTGTCATTCTCATTCTGCTCAAAATTTGTCAGTGGCATTGATTTGTGTGAAAATCTTGTAATGAACATTAATTTCATGATCTACTTTCAGTTCTTCTTAATTTGCACTTGAAACCTAATTTTGGAATTGAACTTCATTTGGAGAAGGTGAAGTACTTTCATATTACAATATACTGTGGTACACAAAATTGCAAATCTTGGAAATACTGTTAACCAGGGATTAAATGTGAAAAGTTCAAGTCTAGAAATAGAGAAAAATGTTGCAATATTACTCAAAACACTGCATTGCCAACCTAATGCTTTCAAATTTATCATTAAAGTGAAAGATTATCACAACATCGTTAATGTGTGGAAATGCTGAGATAAAGCATTCAGTCTAACTTGCCTTGCCATGAGACCACAAGCTGCTGGTGTTCAGAAGAATATGTACAACCTCCCAGATTTTGCACAGGATCAGTACAGAACCAATGTACCCACTAAGCTCCTCACTGACTGGAAGAAGACACTTAAATCACAGCTGTCAGTAAGCAAAGAAAAAGCAAACATACTGCCTCTGAAGTGCAAGGGTGATATCAGAAAAACTAAGCAGGAACAGACCTGAGAGGAAAATTTGATAAATTTTCTATATATAGGAGACCTTCATCATAAAACATCTTTTTATTGTGTCTAAAATACAGTTAAAACTCCTCAGGTTTAAATATTTCTCTATGTACAGGAACAAATTTTGTGTGTCTCTTTTTGCTGCTCAGTATAGGGAAGATCTGGGTTCCTTTCCCTATAGAAGTCTACCCATCAGATCTGTTCCCAAACCTGTAAACAAAGGAATGTTTTAGCTTCTTTGCCCATAAGGTAACTCAGGGGATAACGACTTTGGAAAAATCTATAGGAAAATGAAGTCTTAGAGTTAGGAGCTGGTGAATCATGATCATTGACATATCACACAATTTCACATTTTCACAATTACAAATCAGATAGACCAAAGAAAAATAAAATTTAGTCCTTTTCTGATACCAAGTCCCCAGTGCCTTCTCTACTATCAAGACAATTATATTCAAAGAACCTGTCTTGTGATTTCCTAAATGGGAACCTCCTGGTTTGAGACCTCAAACATTTGTGTGCTAAGCCTAAAATTTATATTTTTCTAAGCTTTTCAGAAATGTTTGTTTCATCGCAATCATCGTGTAATTTATAATTATTTCTTTAAATAGCAATAAGAATATTCAGAGATATGACTGAATTGAAAACTGTCCTATAAGTACACCTATGGAAAATATGTATGTGTATACAAATGGAAAACCTTTAGGTTATAACAAAGTCTTTCAAAGGAGCTGATAAATTTATTCTACTAACTTAGCTATAACAATAGCTTGGTGTTTCATTATAAGCTGCAGGGACTGAATCTAATTTTTTGATATTTAGGTGTCTACAGAATGACAGAATTAGTGATTTGTAGAACTTCTCAGAGGATTATGGTTGTATCAGTAGGAGTTTGGGATATTGCATTCTAAATTCATTCCAAAAGTATTGTCTGACTCACAAACACCTTGAAAATTACTTGCAATGTATTTCAGCATACTTCAAACAAGGATTGAGACATCAAAATAGAAGAAAAATTAAGTAGAAAACACTTGAATCCCCTCTAGGATTCTCATATCAATCTCCTGTACTGGCAGAATATCTTGTGCATTATGTGCTACAGGAATAATTCCTACATTTTAAACTAACTGCAATATACTGTTCTTTTTCGCATTTACTAATAGAAAAGAAAAAGTTATAAGGCAGAAAGCAAACAAAAGATTCAGCATCACACTTTACTTGGCATATATAATTCAGTATATATACTACTTCACTTCTGAGGAAAGAATGTTTTAAAAATTATTGGAGCTCATAACTTCATTCTGTCAGTTCCCAGCTCCTGGAATCTTCCTCCACTCAGTAATGAAGCTTAATGAGCACTTTGGTCCATGTTGGTGCAATATTCTGTTCATGCTGTAGTCTGAATTATTTCCACAATATCAAAAATCAGCAAAAGTAAAAATTGTACCAGAGTGACAATACCATTTAGATATGCACTTAATGACACCTGTTTAAGAAAACAAAGTAAAACAGTGGCTTAAAAGATTTTATAAATAAATGTTTGTTTCTATGGGTTCACTCACCGCCAGTACGAGTGAATATATGTAAAACTGTGTGTAGCTAGATATTTAGAAATTGAAAATTTCCCCTCACAATTAAGGATACTATGCCAGCAAGCAGGATTTTAATCACCAAAGGGGAGATTCTCAGTTGTTGTAAGCTGTACTAACTCTGAGCATATTTTCTACCAATGTAAGCCAGCACTTTGAATAGGACACTTAGACGCTCTGTATAGAGGTTTAGCCTCCATGTCTTATTCTTTGAATGGAGATATTGTGATGTTTGTATGTTAACTCCATAAACCTCTACTTACCAAATTTTATTTGCAATATATATATAACTATTTGAGCTATAAAAGAGAAAAAAAATTAATAATCTGAGAAAAAGCTGTGTGTAATTAAAAAAAATGAAATTATAGCCATAATAAATTTTTACCTTATGTTAATCCAATAGAAAGAGTACACTGATAGGCTTAATTATTTAAGTTTGTTTTTTTCATTTGCATTCTGGTAACAAGGTATTTGAAGATGACTAATTATGTTGGATGAATTGTTACATTTAGCATTAAGAGGAAACTTCCAGTTGGAGAAACTAAATAGGTTTAGAGACTAGTGGTTGTTGATGTATCGAGTGCTTTTTGTTTTCAGGTTGGATTCTGTCAGAGTATTTAGGCACTACTCCAACACCACACAGTAGCAAGTAAATGCTCAAAGTGGGTGTTGAGCAGTACTAGAAGAGATTATTATCCCACATATTTAAAGTATATTTAGCTTCTTGCAGTATAAATATAACATTTTTTTTAATATGGGTTTTATTTGCACTATAAACAAATTTGAGAAAACCTTAAAATCATCTTCAAAAAGGGCATGAAAGGAGATCCAGAGAACTAAAGGTGATATGATAAATCTGAGCCAAAAAATAATGGAATGCATCATCATAAAAGCTATGTATTTGTACCCAGGAAGAGGAAGAGAAAGTGATTAGGTACAACCAGCAGTTTGTGTCTAACCCAATAATGCTGTACAATGAGATGACTGCTCCTGTGAATGAAGGGAGAGTAGCAGGTGTTGTTTGCCTTGACTTGATCTCCCATTCTATCCTTACAGCCATTCAAATACAGTTTGGGAAGGTCAGCTGCCAAATGAAGTAAAAATGTGCTAAATTATTGGGCTCCAATGCTTGCAGCCAAGGAATGGTATAAAGTCAAACTTGTGGCAAGTTATAAGCTGTGTTGCTCAGGGGTCAATACTGACACAGTTGGAGAGAGATAGTGGACCCTAAAGAATTTTTAAGGTTGACACCAAACTATATGGATTGTGGATGTGGTAGAAAGAGTGATCGGCATTCTATAGGGCAGGGGTGCTGCAGAGCAGCCTTGACCCTGGTGAAACAGGCTGATAGAAACTACACCCTGACGTTCAACAAATACTGATGGAAACTTCTGCTTCTGGTTTGAAATAACCACATGTAGGCTTGGCCCTCGCTGGAGACAAAGTAGCTCCACAAGACCCAGAAAGACCTTTGCAGGACTTGATAGTCATAGTAAACAACAAGCTAATGTCAGCAGCATCCAGAGTGCTGTTCTTCCTTACTTTAGAGATCCCGATACAAGAAAAGATGCTTTCACACTACAATGAATCTAGTGGAGGACCACGGTGACAACTGGGACTGGAACATGCATTAAACAAGGAGAGACAGAGATAGCTAATTTTTATTCATGGGGTTAATGCAATCTGAGAGTGAAGCAGAGACTCAGAAAGGTCGTAAAGCCCACACCTTCAGAGATAAATAAAATAACCTGAAAACTTCTGAGCAACTTGATCTATTTGGCTCTGGTTTTCCAAGGTGGTTAAACCTTCAAGGTCCCTTCTAAATTAATTTTATCTATGATTCTATGTTGTGTAGGACTTTTCTAGATAAAATTTGGCTCCTACAAAGAGCAAAGACACTGAAATATTATTTTACAGAGCTGGACAAATGAAAGAATAAATGGACTGTTTCTGAATAAATAGCTCCTGCTAAAAATGTAACTGTACTATTTGTTATGGAATGACTTTATTGAGTTTCTTTTCTTTGTTTTCTAAATGTTTATTTGAAAGTTAATAATCTGTGCAGCATTTTCCATCATTAGGCAGGTATTATTTTCATGTTTGAAATAGTTGTTATTGAAACTCCAAGCATAAAAAAGACCATATGACTCACACAACCATTACTCTAAGTATCCCCATAGTTTTAGTGCAACACTAAAAATATTAAAAGTCATGAGTAGTACGTTATTTGCCAAAATCTACACGGTTGTGATTTGCCAGACCATTGTGTTTTCCTTCTCTTTTACCTACCCCAAATATTATATAATACCATTTTAATAGTTCTGAAAGGACTGTTAGCAAGATATTCTTTGCTTCACCTTTGAAGTTATTTCTCCTTATGTATGATTATGTTGTGATCACAGGAAAAATCAAACATAAAATAATAGTGTGTATTTGGGAAGAGAAATCCTTATGTGCACTGAGGTTCAACATCTACACAAATATATAGAAGGCACAATAAGATTCATTGCAAATGGTGATATTCACCCTTCACCTATGCTACAAATTCTATTCCCATGTTTTCATCCTCAATGAGCATATGTTGATAAAAAATTTGTCTGCCTTTTCCACAGCTTTGTTTTTTCTAAATTCATGTATGGTCAATCAGTTTTCTTCTGCCTTGTTTGCTTGCAATCCATTTCTGAAGGCTTCAAAAGGGTGTTGCAGTTTCTTTTTACACTGCACAGTTAGGCTATGACCTTCATCCATACCATGAAGAACTATGAGGGAGACTGCTTGCTAATGAATTTCACTTCCACCTGCTTCTTTCTAATGAGGATTCATTCATGAATTCTCAGAGACTCTTACAAGTAATCACTTAATTTGAAATTGAGGCATTTACTTAATGCTCATTCAATTTCCTGTGCTGAATGATAATTCATAATTTTCTTTTTTTTTTAATCCATATTACACAATGTTATTTAACCACGTCCATTTTTTCTCTCTTGAGAGTAGTTTTATATTAAAACTGAAGTGTAGTTATGGGCTTATCTCAATTATGAGAAAAATGCCTTTCCCAGTGTAATTATTTCACATTTAAAGTCCAACCATTTGGATTATGTCCCAAAGTGCTCATGGCCTGTTTCTTGTTTTAAGTCTTCAACTAGACTATAGAGTGCATTAATTCTGGATCATCTGTTATTGATTTGTGGGAGGCAACTGCAGAGCGAATAATTACATTTCATTACAGAAAATATAGGAAGTTAGTCATAGTACTAGGATATGCAAACAACAATGTCAAACTTCAACATTTATCTTAAAGTCCTATAGCAGTCACTGTTCAAAGTCAACTTTTTATAACTGTTTGCAAAGAAAAAGGTACAGTTTGAACAACAAACTTTAAAAGCTGGAGCTAATATTTTGTGTTAGGCAATGAGAAAATTGAAAATTGAGTAATTGAGAAAAAGCCTAATACTGAATAAAAGGAGAATATGAATGGACATTTTTACTCTGTATAACACTGGCTAATATGGGATGATGTGACAGACCACAATGTGGAGATCCACAGTATGATCAAATGCTGACCTACCTCAATTTTATAAGCAATATTTTTGTGAAAAAGAGATCAAAGCATCTATATAATGTCCAGAATGCACTTTGCTTAAAAGTTTATTGCATTACAAATAGACACATAGCTACAATGATTCAGCTATACCATATGCTCTTCTGTAATCGTCCGTGACTTTTACAGACTTCAATATTATTTGTCAGATGGAGCTATTTAAACTCTAGTTGAACGACTGGATAAGAAAGTTACTGAAATAAAAATAGAGTATTTGGGGTGCAAAGAAGAAAATGAGTCCCAGAGGAAAATGAATATGACCCTACTTACAAAATCTTAATTATTTTGAAGAAGCAAAATCTACCATCTTCTGTTTTCTTCAAACCCAAGAAAAAATATGTAAGAAAAACCTAATACTTTTGAAAATATATACACGTCTTAATTGAGGATGATGAGTGAATAAAATATTGAGAAAACTGAAGTGTAAGAGGATTGCATTACTACTTCTATTGTTGTTACTGAATTGAAAGTGTCCAAAGAGAAACAGCTTATTCAAGAGAAATGCTTGAAGAAAGTCTGAAACTGCTGTTGAAGTCAGGCTTGAGAACATAATTTTCTTATTGAAAAAATTCTACATACTGAAGACTCTTCTACTTATATTTACTTTGTTGGAAACTTCAGGTTTAAAGAACAAGCATTAACTATTTTGTTGACACTGTCAAACTCTTTTAAGAGAGCTTAGTTAGATGGAAAAACATTTATAAAGCATAGTAAAACACTGTTCTTTCCATTTGAAATAGGTGCTGGTGAAGATAAGAGATCACTTGAAAACTTCAAGAACATGTTGATTGAGTGTTGCAGGATTGGTAAGTTAGTAACTGTATGGCTGATAAGAAGAGGAACTGGAGAGACAAGGAAGATATATAAAAACTTTTATGATCTCTTCATCTTCACTTCTGGGTGCTGCCTTTGTAGCTGTACATTTTACAACTATGGAAACAAGCCCCTTATTTTACAGCACATGTGCACATGATTCATATACAAATGTATAAACAGAGTTGAAATACAGTCTAAAAATGTATTCTCAGAATAAAATACTCTATGCTAAAGCATAACACTATCTTGACATAAATCATCTTCTAAAAGGAATCAGTAATAAGAGCCACAAAAATACTGTCACAGTCTGAGAACATTTGCTCAGACTATTGAAGTATCAGTGAGTCCCTGGATAATGTATATTACAAGTAGCTAAATGCCATTAGGTTATCTTAACCAAATTCGTGCTTTCAGTCGCTCAGGGAAAATATACATTTGAAATTTATGTTTGTTTAAAGATACAAAAGAAAGGGCATTCATGCCTTCCTGACCATGAGTGAAGTGCAATAATGATCCTGTAAAGGACTTATTTTGCAATAGATGACACTGCCCTCCCTAGTGACAAATCATGTGGGTGTAAAGAGCTGGAATACCCTGGACATGTTATGGATCAGACAGAGAGACAGTGTGCGTGGCACTGCTTTGTTTGTGCTGGGGTAGCATATAGTTTTTCCTTCCCTCCTAGATATCCTACTTATCCCAAAAAGCTCTATGTATTAACACAGACAGAACTCTACAGTAGTCTGAGGCTGAAGGACTTGCACTTAACTTTGTGAAAGGGAAAAAAATATGCCTGTTCAAGCTCAGAAAAGTCCAGGAAAAATCTGATCCTCCCAGTCATTTGCCTCTGAATAATTATTCTTCGTCTTATTAACCACCACACATTTTAAATTATCATCCAAGATTTTGGAAAACAAAAATTCCAGAAGTAAACCTACTTGAGGAGCAGCATGTCTTACCACCACTTGCTATTTCAGCGCCTCTACTCAGAACCAATATTAGGAGAGAAAATAGGGTTGTAAGAAAATAGATATGCGAGGACTTGGAATACTGTCAGGAAAGTCACAGTCTTTCAAATACAGTAATCTTTCTGCATTATAATGAAAATCATTCTGTTTATTTCATCTTCTTTTATTCACTTTTGTCTTTCTACTGGGAAAGGAAAAGCAAATTCTCAATAAATATATTATGTGTATGTGATATAGACTTTTTCCCCTATTAAGTCTGATAAAAATTCAGAAAAAGTTGTCATGGTGAATTCCTATGGGAAAATTACCAAAGGGAAAATTTCATAACATCTCACCTAACATCTTTTCAATTTATTCAAGTTCAAATGGTGTTAAGAAACTTTAATGGATATAAAATTCCTATTTTATTCACTGTTTGTTGCTTGTTAGTTTCATTCTCTCTGATAAACAGCTATGTGAAAGTATAAAAATATTCAAAACAATTTAAAACCGTCAATGTCTCTTTTTCTTGGTAACTATTACATTCTGTAGCTAAACTTGTCATTCTGCTTTCTTTTTATCCCCATACATTTCTAACAACTAGTTCTGCCACTTAACACATTTAAAATTTTATTTATATCCTGAAGAGCTTAGGAATACTACACTTATGCTTAGCTGGATGAATTGCTTAACTTGGACTCTATCCTCCATCAGATAGGTGGCTTTGATAAAATTATGGATGAATTTCCTGTGAAAAAAGATCACTTCTTAGTTATATCTAAACTTTCAATATACCCAGCTACGTAGACATGTTTTAGCTAAAGAGAGATTCAAAGTCTAAATATATTACACATGTATATAGAAAAGAATAATAGTAATTTTGAACCAATACTGTCACAATTTTTTTTTTATGTCTGTGATTTCTTATTTGTTTATTAGATGGCCAAAGATTTTTTTTTTTTTCTGCATTAGTTGAACCTACGGCAATAGAATCCAAAGGATTAAGATTCTGATATAAGCATCCAGTGAGAGCAGCCTAAGTTGTGTAAATAAGGCTGTGCTATCATAAGCAAAATGATGCCAGAGAATAGAGAAATGGGACTGAGAAACCATTTGAATAAAAAAAATTATTTCAGTCACAGTGGTCAAAAGACAGTAAAAGAATGAGCTAATTAATAAAAGTGCATTAGAGCCCATGATTTTTTCATATGTTGGATCAGCATCCAGATCTGCATGTGAGTAAAAGTTTGGTTTTGATTATGATATGATCTATATTTAAAGGATAAATTAAAAAAAAAATTGGTCTGCTCAAGCTATTAGAAAGAAATCAAAATTTACTTTCAGTTTTACATAAAAATATATTTATATAAAGATGACACTAGAATATAGTTGCTGATGAACTATGAGAAAAAGTGTCAAATTACTCTCTTTTAGAGAACTAATATATAGCAAACATTAATGTATTACAGAATAATGCTGGTTTTATTTTTCTAGCACGTGTATTTTTTATATATTTTATTTAATGATTGGACACAGAAAGCTAGGAAGTTGTAGACAGGAATGAAGGTTCTAGACAGGAATGTTCTCTCTGTTCTGTTCTCTATATTATTTTCTCTGAGTATTTTTCTTTTATTCAGTGAGGAAAATAGTTGTGCACAAGATTCCACTAATGACTACAAAGTTTGCAACACAGTCTAACGAGAGTGCACTGAGGATGGTATTGCAGATTGGTAGTTTCTGTGTTTGATGCTTAGATGGACTTACAAGTAAGAGATAAGCAGCCACACAAAAGTTAATTGTTTTTTATGTCACTGTGGTTGCAAGCCCTTGACCTAGGGGGCAGAAATGCGTATTTCCCATTGTTAATTTTTTTTAGCAGAATGACTTCTTGGGGGGGAAAAACAAAAAAAGTGTGGCATAAAATTCTTAAAAAAAAAAAAAAATCTCAAGGGACTTTGAACTAATAGAGAGCTAGAGAAAGGAAAGAGTCTGACTTTTGACCCTACAAGATTAAATTNAAAAACAAAAAACCCCCAACCAAACAAAAACACACACACACAAAAACCAAACCAACAAACAAAAAACCCCCAAACAAACAAACAAAAAAACACAAAAAAAACCAACCAGTCCCTTCACTGGTGTAGTGGCTAGCATAGCTGCCTTCCAACCTCTTGACCTGAGTTCAGTTCCTGGTCTACACAAATACCAAACAACACCTAGGAAAGAGCTTTGTTGTGAGAACTTAGAAATGTTATGAGAAGAAAATAGTTATTTACAGGAACTGTCCTTGAAAGAGAATTCTCCCAAGAAATCTTCCCTTGGAAAGAAAATCAGCCACTAACAGGCTGAAAACCTTATAGACTCAGAAATAAGAGGCCCACAAGGTTGTGCAGCTTTTTTTTTTAATATTCTAAATGAGATTGTTTGGCAAACCATAGTCTACCAGTTACAGGGCAGTACATTGCCATACTGTTACTTGGTTTTATTCTACAGCAGACACTGTACTCCAATACTGACATTTTCTGCATAATGTTCCTGTTCTGTCTTTGTGTTTTTTGTTTTTCCAAGATTTAAGGCAAAAAAGAATAAAGGCATGAGGTTAAATAAGTGGAGGTCTGGGATCCAGATTCAAATTCAAATTCATGACTGAGCCCAAACTCTAATTATTGCAGCGTCTATATGCTGTTTCACAGTTTTGTTGTATGGAAAGAATAAGATGGTTCTCCAGTGCAGAAAACTTAATTTGGCTTCATGTTTGAATTCTACTTGTGCAGTGCCTGAGACTCTTGTATTTGTAAAATCAAGCTAATATTCAGGAATAGGAACAACAACAACGAATTTGTCATAACTCAAAATTCAAAAAGCAATTGTGAAGTTTTGACCTAATTTGAATGTCTTTGAGTAAAGGGATAGATCAAAACACATTGTTCTTTGAAAGCTGATTAAACCCTAGCTGTTCATGCACATAAATACAAGGAGAAAGAGAATTCTAAGGTTTTTGCGAGAGATGCAAAGGTACTTCAGGCTTCAAAAATGTATTTATCTAAATGGCAATCTGCTCTAAGCATTCCTTCCTTCCTTCCTTCCTTCCTTCCTTCCTTCCTTCCTTCCTTCCTGCCTTCCTGCCTTCCTGCCTTCCTGCCTTCCTGCCTTCCTGCCTTCCTGCCTTCCTGCCTTCCTGCCTTCCTGCCTTCCTGCCTTCCTGCCTTCCTTCCTGCCTTCCTGCCTTCCTGCCTTCCTGCCTTCCTTCCTGCCTTCCTTCCAGTATAAGCATTTTTATTTTCTTAGAAATTTATTCCCACTGACTTTTCCCTCTTCTATTAAATTCAACGACAATGTAAAGAAATGAGGAATCTCTTTTGCAGCACCAGCAGAGCAGCAAACAGGAAATTCAGAAACTCATTTCCATAAGAGAGCTCATAAATTTAAACAACACAGTCTGATAATGGTTCAATCAACTCCTTTCATTAGCATGTAACTGATTTAGAATAAATTGTACTATAGTACTTCTCAGAGAATAGCCAGGAAGTTTACCTGTATTTTAACAATGCACTTATGGTAATTTCTGGGTGTCCTCCCATAGATAACTTTGTTCTTATTTTTTTTTTATCTGGAAGATGCAAAGAAAAAAGTTCTCTGTGAAAGACACAAAGGAAAGTGCAATGAATATCTCCCTACACTCAATTTTGAAACCTCTGGCTTTTTAAATCAAATTAAGAACTTTGCTAGAAAAGTCTCCTGTTTAATTATTCACTCATATTCCTGGACCAAATATTATTTTGCTCCACTCAAAGAAGAGTAATGGTGCTGGAAATCTGCTTTGATTCCTTTTCTCCGTCAGCACCACCAATGTTCACTTACTAGTGTGAAACCTGGTCATAGCATTGTTATTTTCTTATGGCTTTTTCCTTTTTTGTTTCTTTATTCTTNTTTTGCTTTCAAACCAGTACAAGATAGTATTCTAACAAACATGTCTTGCTACTGGGATATTCTGATCTCCTTCTAGCTCAACATTTTATAAGGATGCTTAATATATAATTTCCATTTTCAAACACATTTCCACTTTTTGTTCACATTTTGTATCATTGAAGGGAAGAATATTTAAAATAAATAAAGACATTTTCTCATGAATAAAAGCTTATTGAGGAAGTCTCAATTTTTAAAAGCTTTTGCTTTTAATGTTACATTTTTTGAAGTAACACACACTTCTATCAGTGCCAGTATACCACATGCTTCTATTTAAAACTACAAAAAACTTCACCTCTTCTGAAGTTTTTAATTTATGATAAAAATAGACCATAATAATGGTAAAAACTATTTATTAAACTAGTTATGGTAGTTTTATTATCAACTTCCCACTTTGCAGATAGTTTGTAATTTATTATTTCCTTGTAGGATTTTTTTCCAGTAATTTTCATTCTAGTATTTTCATAATTTGTTACACTGCCTTCAAGTTTCCATTTGTTTCAAGATTATTTTCCTGCAGTTTAAAAGATGAAAGTATTATTATTCCTTTCTTTATAAAAACTTTCTGAGGAACTACAGCATAGACCATGTAAGATAAATTTTTTCAATTTTTTTTTTTTAAGTTATGGAGTTTGGTCATTCTGCATTTGAAATCAGAGGAAGATGAAGTCAGAAGAAACTCTGGCCTGCTTAGACAACTTTAATTCTCTACTACATTGACTGAGAAAAGACTACTGAGAGCTCTGAGAGAAATTCAGAGACACTAATTTCCTATCGCAGTATGTCTTCCAGTGGATTATAACTGCTAAGTATAAAAAGATTCCCTGGACTTTGTTTGGGTTTTATTTTCTGTTTACCAAAACATTAAGTGAGTCTTTGTTAAACTTGAAAGCAGCAAATACTTAAACATTTTAAGAATCCAAATGATATGCTTCATTGATAATAACATAGAAAGCTGAGTGTGTGNTAAGGAAAACACTTTCTCTTCTCTTCCCCCCCCATCCCCAATTTTTCAAATTATATTTTATCTTTAATAATTGCACAGATGATCAAATTGATGCATGGAATTATAGGCAGGGGTGAGGAAGGATTTTATTGAAGCTATGCACTAATTGAAGATTCTCACATCCAAAGAGAAGCAAATGAACACTCTGACCTTAAATTTTGGTTTTATTTTTTGAAAATTAATTTCTGTAACACCAAAACCAAAACCATAAATGTGTTCTATCACATTGTCCATTTTTACAGTTAATCTGGAGTATTAATTTTTTCACTTGTGTTTTGCAAAATGTCCTCTTAGTTGAGGAAGCCATCAATCCATTGCCATTTATTTTTGAAAATTCAAAATATTTCTTAAATACTGCAATAAGAAACAGAAAAAAACTGACAAATCCTCACAATATCTGTGTGAAGAATTTCAAGCATTCTGCCCATATAAAAGGTTTGAAAGAAAACATTATTAGCTTCTGTATTGCAATATCAAGTATGTCTGTTCTGTGTTCCTGTTCTAGGTTCTTTCCTTTAGCTTCCATAAAAAGTTTCTGATTTTCACTGCATTTCCAATATCTTTAATTATTTTGTGTTTCTCATTTATATAGCTACTAAGGTGGCTACAGTTTAAGGAATTATTTACATTCTTGGGTAGATTTTCCTTGAAGAAAGGTGCAACAAAAGAAAAATGAAGAAATGAGAAAAGTTATAAAGCAAAAATCTGTTTGCAACATAGAAACCTATGCTCTGAGAAACATGAGAATTGATATTTAAAATGTTTTTATGTTTTTAATATTGTATTTATTTCTACTGAGAAAATAATGTAACTTATTAGTGGTTTATATTCATGAACTCCTATAAATTCCTAATTTATTTCCTTTTTATTTGGTTGTTTTCTGCTTTACCGATGTTAGCATGGCTATGTTTAAGACATTTTCTATTAGACAAGGACCGGCCTCAAACAAATTTTATATTCATGTGTGGCATGTAAAAATAAACTATCCATATTTCCATATGAATTAAGCCATCAAGCTTGTGTTAAGTAGCATGTTCTTCCCCCAGCCTTGAACAACATTCTGCCTAACACAGTCTCTGAAGGCAGTATTCTCCCAGGCCTGCATGAATGCAAATTTGATAGACCAACTGGTTTGGATTTTTTGTATTTTACCTGGCCCTGGCTAGCTTTTTGTAGGATTCATGCCGGGGAAAAGAATGTGGTCATCTCAGGAGAGTAGTGCAAACCAAGGAATGTTCTCCTTCCTTCATTCCTGGACAGTCTTCCTTTGCTAGTGCCACATTGCCTTTCTAATAGGATGGGGTTTTTTGTACCTCACATGCTCTTTAAAAAATATATTGTATCCTGAGAATGAAAAGACTACAATTACTGTGCATGTTCAGTTAATTGTCTTTTTCTACCATGAAACCTGTGTGCTCTATGCAGCTACTGGCAATCATTAGGCCATAGTAGTAGGTTTTTCTTACATTCCAAGAGGATCACCACTTTATCCCAGCTTGGAAGTGAATCTTGGAAATGTATGCTTATATTCTTCCTTTGTGTTTTGTGGTTATAGAAAAGATAAGGATATCAAGTTAATAAGCCCTCAAGTTAATTTTGGCTTTTATGTTGAGATTCAAATCTGATGTGATTTTCATATGAATACTAATAGCTGACATTTTTGCCTTTGTTGCTGGTACACAATTTTTTGTTGTTGTTGCTTTTACACTGATGAATTATTTCAGACCTTTAATTTCGCATATATTTTGGTGTAGGTATAAATTCCCACCTTTTTTTTTTTTCATGTATTCTACCTACTATTAATCTCTTCATCAGCATTACCATTAATCACTTCTCCTCCTAGTAACAGTGACAATGATGGCATTCTCTAAAGCTAATAGTTTATCGAAAAAGAGAATGAGAAAAAATTCTTATTTTATTTATGACACTACTTACTTTGGTGGTCAATCTCATTAATGATATCTGACTGCCAAAGTAAATCAAGAAGCAGAAGTGTTTTGGCCTTCTTTGTTCCATCAATGCAGACTTATATAGCCTGCTTACACTGTGCCTATGAATTTCTCA
The DNA here is from genome assembly GCA_013397195.1 of Hylia prasina. NCBI lineage: Eukaryota > Metazoa > Chordata > Aves > Passeriformes > Sylviidae > Hylia > Hylia prasina. The sequence goes on along the minus strand of VYXD01016395.1, from coordinate 206,817 downwards.
GTAGAATCTTTGTATAATCTTTATCAAAAACATTTCTTATAGTAGCATCTCATAGTATCTCATCCTTATCTTCTAAGAAAAAAAATTCACAGCTGAGACACTTTCATTGTTAGGTAAAGGATATCTAGAGCCCTGGAAAATATAGCCAATTCTTTTTTTATACTGTAGAAAGCTAAATGGTCCTTGGACTTTTTCTCTGTAGGGAATAAGTCAAATTTGACAATAAATAACTCTAATGTACTATACACTTAAATGTAAAAGTGTCCCTGTTGTCTGTTCTAGTTGAAGTAGTACAGAAAAAATCCCAGGATGCATATTGAGGGAATCTGCCATGAAGTCTCTTCTGTAAAAATGAAAGTTTTTATGTTAAAGGCCAGTAAAGTATATTATATAGTGCTTTGACTACTGATCCTGCTGTGAATGTAAGAGTGCAAAATTTTTCTTAACACAGCTGATCCAGAACTAAACTTCAGTCATATTTCTATCTATTAGGACAGACACAGAAGTTATGAGAAAAAGTTTACAAACTGTGAAGTGACTTTTGATTAAGACCACAGTGAAAAAGGATGTAGAAATGGGAATGTCTATTCCTTGTGTACTCCATTATCAAGCATTAAACACTCTATTGTAAAATAGCAATAATTGACGCATGACATGAAGTAAAATGAATAAAAGAAATAAAAAAAAATTCTGACTTTTTCTTTATGTCTTCTTTTTAGATATATCTCTTTATAGTTTATGTTTTTATTTCTGGTTGTTTATTCTCTGCAAAATTCTTCAGTCATTTTTTCTCAATCCTTAGTTTTGTTCACGATTTGTACATCACTTTGACTCATTCACAATATAAACATTTTTAACTGAATGAAATGCAAGTCAGTTGAGAATTTAAAGCTCAAAATATTTTTGGGTTCTTTCACAATAATTGATATACATTGATTTGGTTGGATATTTTGAAATAGCTTCATTAAGTTCAGCAATAGAGGATCACAGAACCAATTAGGTTGGAAAAGACCGCTGAGATCAAGTTCAATCATGAGCCACAGTACAAAGTGGCACATCCAGTGTTTCCTTAAGCACCTCAAGGGGTGCTGACTCCACTACATCCCTGGGCTGCATCTGAAAGGTTCCACAAGGAACAGTGTAGGATAAATCTTAAATAATAGGAAGCAATGTATCATACTTACACTGTATACACTAGTTTATCTCAAACAGAACATAATTATGGTGAGAAGCTGTGAAAAGTAGTGAGTTGGTTGCTTATAACTCCTCATAGCTATTTCATATCAGTTGTCAGTGGGTGAAACAATTGCTTCCCAAGACACTTTTACCTGTATTTTTACTTTTTTGTCTCTGACCATAGACCTGGTATGAATGACATGGACACCTGATACCAAGTTGACAGGACAGAATCCAACGTCATGTATAAATTTTTGCTACATAAAGACACACGTTGCTTAATGTAGTCTCCTCAGTACACAATGACTAAATAGAAGAGTAAATATTCTCATGTTTATTTTTTTCTATTCAACTCGTGTTCAAATCATTGTCCTTCACTTGCCTTTCAGCTGTGTTTATAGTTCTTCAGTGTTTTGTCATAACTTTTTCCTTTGGCAGCTATTTCCAGGTTAGTTTACAACACAAGTCTACGCCTGAAATGCTCATGTCATCTTAGGTTGCAACAAATGTAGTGGCACATCGCCCCAAGAATGCATACTCTCTGCTGATGCTATGAAAAGACAACAAACCAAACAAGATTTGACATCTTTGCCACAGCCATAAAATTTTCTTCTTGACT
>VYXD01016395.1:176435-204940 GCA_013397195.1 Hylia prasina | reverse complement strand
TTTTTTCTGAGAGCAACTTCTAGGCCAGTATGGCAAATAATATCATAGCCACAGTTAATATCTGAGGTTATCACATTGTTTACAGTTGCTGTAGTGCGATACACGGCTATTCAGTAATTACTATCACACCAGGCATTTAACACTCTCAAGAGCAGTGGAGGTGGAGAGCTTTGGACCTGACTGAGAGTGGAAGNCATGAAGTAAAATGAATAAAAGAAATAAAAAAAAATTCTGACTTTTTCTTTATGTCTTCTTTTTAGATATATCTCTTTATAGTTTATGTTTTTATTTCTGGTTGTTTATTCTCTGCAAAATTCTTCAGTCATTTTTTCTCAATCCTTAGTTTTGTTCACGATTTGTACATCACTTTGACTCATTCACAATATAAACATTTTTAACTGAATGAAATGCAAGTCAGTTGAGAATTTAAAGCTCAAAATATTTTTGGGTTCTTTCACAATAATTGATATACATTGATTTGGTTGGATATTTTGAAATAGCTTCATTAAGTTCAGCAATAGAGGATCACAGAACCAATTAGGTTGGAAAAGACCGCTGAGATCAAGTTCAATCATGAGCCACAGTACAAAGTGGCACATCCAGTGTTTCCTTAAGCACCTCAAGGGGTGCTGACTCCACTACATCCCTGGGCTGCATCTGAAAGGTTCCACAAGGAACAGTGTAGGATAAATCTTAAATAATAGGAAGCAATGTATCATACTTACACTGTATACACTAGTTTATCTCAAACAGAACATAATTATGGTGAGAAGCTGTGAAAAGTAGTGAGTTGGTTGCTTATAACTCCTCATAGCTATTTCATATCAGTTGTTAGTGGGTGAAACAATTGCTTCCCAAGACACTTTTACCTGTATTTTTACTTTTTTGTCTCTGACCATAGACCTGGTATGAATGAAATGGACACCTGATACCAAGTTGACAGGACAGAATCCAACTTTATGTATAAATTTTTGCTACATAAAGACACATGTTGCTTAATGTAGTCTCCTCAGTACACAATGACTAAATAGAAGAGTAAATATTCTCATGTTTATTTTTTTCTATTCAACTCGTGTTCAAATCATTGTCCTTCACTTGCCTTTCAGCTGTGTTTATAGTTCTTCAGTGTTTTGTCATAACTTTTTCCTTTGGCAGCTATTTCCAGGTTAGTTTACAACACAAGTCTACGCCTGAAATGCTCATGTCATCTTAGGTTGCAACAAATGTAGTGGCACATCGCCCCAAGAATGCATACTCTCTGCTGATGCTATGAAAAGACAACAAACCAAACAAGATTTGACATCTTTGCCACAGCCATAAAATTTTCTTCTTGACTATGGTGGACATGCCTGTTGCATTAATTCTTCCTGTTCACATCAGCTGTCTACAGACAGGCAGGCAGGTACCTAAATGGTACATCTCTGGGGGAAAAATGTCAGATGTTTGGGTGTTCTACAGATAGTATTTTTAAACCTCTTCTTCTTAACTCACTTTTTCCTTCATGACTTCTTTCCAGTAACTAGTAAATGGGTAGAGTCAGTGACCTACCCCTAGGACAGATTTGACCTTAATTAGCTCCATTCTGTCTCCCTCTGCTTAGGCCAACCCAAACCTGTCTGCATCAGCAAAGAGTTCCAGTTTCATAGTTCCCGTTCAATATCCAGTCAATACGTTTTTTAATGTGCAACATAAAACACCTCTTTACCTTCTGCTATGCATGTTGCATGAACTCCTGGGCTGCNATATATATATATATATAAAAAAAATTAACAATACTAGGAAGAGATGTGAAACATACATCAGATGAAATACAAAACACTTCTGTTGGAATAGTAATTTACTGATTTTGGCAAACACAATAAACAAATGGCTACTGTCATGGCTATAAAATATCAGAAATAATTTAACTTAAACTGAAACTACCATTTTAAGATTTTAGTTCTTATTTCTGTCATTTCTGCTGCTTAATGATAGGGAAAAGAAGGAAAGAAAAAACAAGTAAATGGTTTTCTAAACGCATCCATATTCTTTTACAACTTTATCTATCAAAACTGAACTGAAAACCACTATTGTATAAGAATTATTCTCCTGGGAGAGGAGAATAAATAATAAATAAGCAATAATAAAGAAAAGCATAATGTTTCCTGCAACAGTGATGCAATACAGCTTTGACTCAAAGTTTTTGCTTGCTTTTTTGTTTTTGTTTTCTTGCTTAGGCCAGTTTACAAAAGGTATCATTTGAAACATATTTTATTCTAAATTTATTTTAAGTTATCAATTAAAATTACTGTTTTAAGTTGCTAAAAATAGCTAAACTCAAACTTTTAATACTCGTATGTTTACTGGAAGCTATTAACACATTGTGCCTTCTAAGGATTTTAAAATGCTTCAAAAATAGGCAGGTACATAGCAGTTATCAACACAATCCTAGCCAGTCCTGACTAGAATATTGCTATCCACAGGTCACAGAATATTTCAGAGGTAACAAAAACAACCATAAAAAAAGAAAATCCACTTTGAGTTGGAGATAAAATAAGTTTTTCATATGAAAAGAGCATAGAATCCAGTGAACTTAATACCTTAAATGCCACTGGCACAATACATTCAAATTCTTCTTGCAGTAGTCTAAAATCTGTTTTCAAAGAGCCTGGTAGTTGCATGTCTCATAAAAGCAAAATATATTTCCATATGAGATTATCTTTGAACTGACAGAAACATCCTCTAAACCTAAAACCATTGAAGGAGCTCTAGGAAATCCTAAAGAACGAAGGAAACAAAAAACCCATTTATCTCATTCCAAGCTATCTATGGTTCAGTTGAGAGGAAGAATTGCAGCACAAAATCTGCTATTGGTGCCTTAAGTGATCTGAGTGTGCTTAAATCCTAAGCAATTGCCTTACTTTCTCTTGTTACTCCCATTTAAGCTTTCTTCTCAATAAGAAAAACCAGGAGTAATAATAGGGAAATGGAAAAGAGAGACGTGGGAGATGTTCCTCAGTGGTGCCGATATAAACTTGTCTGACAGGAAAAACAAATATCATATGGAAATTACAAAGTAATCATCTAGCCTTGCTAACCTGAAGCAGCAGTGTTAGCCTATAGATCTGAAACCTTAAATTTAGCCTTAGAACATGACATTTGAAGAGAGATATTTATTAAAATATTAATCATTTTTTACATACATACCTTTTTGCTTTGTGTTGAGACTAATCTGAGATGCAATACTGGCAATCTACACACTACATTTGAACTTTTCACTAAATATACCTTTTTTTTCAAAAATTATTTATATTCATAAATTCTGATATTGATGATCTAAACCTGTCTTAACTCTTCTGGAAATCCTTTACTGATGTTTCCAGGCAAGCATACAGCATCTAGAAACAGAGATGAAAAAAAGACCAAATCTCAGTCTTCCATGTGCTTCTGTATACTTAGATATCTGACTCTGCACAGGCTTTCAGAGGTTAAAAATGTATTATTCAAATCCATGCACTTTACATACTTGGATAAATCTCAGTTGCAACAGTTTGAATTCAGCTGCAAGCTCAGGAAATTACTGGCTATTTCTGAAAAAAAGAAACCTGGACTGAGAAAAAAAATTATCCTCTGTGTTCTCTGTTTATATTGTTATTTTCCTAAGCATTTTCCTCTACTGACTCCTGCTGGAGACACTGAAATGGGATGGATGGGGCTCTGTCTGGCTCATTTGCTGAGTACCACAGTCCATACAAAGCTGTTGTTCTGTTCTGAATGCTCTACTTAACAGCATGCCACCTTTCTGGGAATGACAACCTACCTTTGTCTTCTAAGAGGGTAAAAAAACCCAAAACACACTGGAGAATATAGAATAAAATTCTTAAAAGCTATCTAATGAAATCACAGTTGTTGCAAGAAAATTCTGTACTTTATATAATATTCCTGATACTTTATGCTTCCCAAGGGAAGAAAACAGAATTAGTCTAAGTAAAGACAGTATTAATTAAATAAAAATCATTAAGACCAGCAATTAGCTATAGGTATTATATGACTGATTAAATCACAGAGAGGAATAAAACAGCATTAAGCAATTTGTAGTGAAATATATATTCTTTGTGATGTTATTTGTTGAGTACATGCATGAACATATCAAGACCCAGTTTCTCTCTCAGAAACGTTTCAGAATAACACACTTTCAAGGGCAAATACAAAATAATAATTAAAAAAACCCCAAACAAACAAAAAAAAAACCAAACCAAAAAGAACAAACCAAACCAAACCAAAAAGAAAAAAAAATCAAGAAGGAGCTTTCTTGCAGGTGTGAAGTCCTCTGTTTAGAGCAGTTCCATCTTGTGAAGCTCACTAAAGCTGGTGTACACTGGCTTGATCTGAGAAAATGGGTATCCAAAATATGAAGTGGCTACAGGGAAAAGTTAGTATACAGGTCAGTCTTCCACTCCTTGCAAAGCTTCCCCCAAACACTAGGGGAACAGAATAAGTTGCTGTTGAAAAGAAAAATAAGAATTAGTAAAGAAATATATAACTTGCTTGGTTGATCCTGGCCTTAATGTGAAAAAAAACCCAAACAAACCAAACCAACAAAAAACCACAAAAAACCTCAAAGCAAAACAGTTTTCAACTTAAACTGATTTTATAAAATTCAACTGCTTCAAGTTGAAAGTTCAAATTCAAGGACATAGGCATAAAATCACTCTATTAGTTAGCTTTAACAGTTACCTTGTATCATCTCTATTATCCAGTTCTTTTCCTTTCAGTATTACTCAGATGGCTTGAAAGGTTTAAATATCTTCAATATCCCCTTATGGTAAATGTAGAGAAGACGTACACCACCTTGACACAAACTTGACAGTTCCTGCAGGAAAAGCTCTCTGCTGGTAGCTACAGGACCTCCCTAGAAGCATCAGTCCTATGTGCCACCTTTGTTATGCAAAATTTGAGGGAATTCTGTTTAGCAACACTAAATTTTTTTTCTTTTTTTTTTTTTTTTTTNTATTTATTTATTTATTTTTGGCTAGGATTAGAATAACAATTATGTTTATGTTTCTAAACCCAGAGGCAGCAAAACTATGTCCCTAGGCACCCTAACTGGAGATGCAGCTTGCAGCTCCGCATATAGGCAATGATGATGGTCTGGTTTTGCTTTATTATATCCTTTCTTACATGTGAAAAATGCTTTGGTGAACAAGTTCTTAAAAGGGCCTGAATTCTTTTTCTGTGTGAAATCTGATGACAATGGTCTCTCTATTTTAAGTATACATAGAGAGAGGGACACAAACATTTATGTATTTAATAGCCAAAGATATATATAAAGATATGTGTGTTTTATTTATGGAATGTTTTATTAAATGTATTATATTTATAAAATATTTTAGATTTTAAATTGACATGAAAATGGATGTTTTGGGTGATTGGTCTAAGCATTACATATTTTATCTATTTAACAAATCGTTTTTCATAAGAATATTTCAACTGCATTAATTAATTGTCCAGGGCATGCTTCTTCCTGGTTGCACAAATTATTTAGACAATTTTACTTCACTATTTTTGAATCATATTATTATTGCTATATATTATTACATTTTATTTATTTATTTATTTACTATTGCTATATATTATTACATTTATTTATTTATTTATTTACTGAGCTAAAATAAATCCATAAAATAGCATAGATAGTCCAAATTTGGAATAATAACATATTTATTTTTTTCCTTTTGACTAAAAAGTGTCTTGCTGTGATCATTTTAGGAAGCAGTTACATATTTTAGGCTCTGTCACTATTGCCACAATTTATTTGCTTATGTCAAACTAAATTCCATGCACAAATTTCCCTGCTTCTGTTTATGGAAAAAAAGAAGTGTTTGAATGATGTCAACAGTGGCTTTCTAAAATATAGGAAAACTGGTAACAATGTTGAAAAAAATAAATTGTTTTGAGTAGAAGCCCATTTAAGCCAGAAATCTTACCTCAAAGGCAGCTGCATGGATAGTCTGTCTCGACACTGGAAGCCCTGGTAGCTATGGAATGAAACTGAAATCTTTTTATTGCTGAAAGAAGTGACTTTACACCAGTGTTTCCAAACATTATGAGACTTTGGGTTTATGAAACAAAATTACTCATAGTTATGTGTTTTGCTTTGGAGTAATTTCCTACTTTAGACCCACGTATGAGGTGTCTGAAAGTAACTGAACGAGAACTAGTTTTATAGTCATATGTTATTGTTGTTTAACATTCTCTTACAATCACGGAATGGAAATTCCAGATGATTCTGTAACTTTGGAACCAGAAAACAGCCATTTGAGACACAATGTTCTTTAGCCATAACAATAATTTTCCTCTCAAGAATGATTTCCTCTTAAGTATAAATATTACCCATTTTTCTGGCTTGAGTATTATATTTTTACCCTGATGGGAATTTCCACAAATAATTTGTGAATCAGAGATTCATGACAGTGTCTGTGACCTTTACTAGTCATCATATCCTTAAACTCTGTTAAGCAAATGTACTTGGAAAGTAAACGAAATTAATTTTTTCAACATATTCTCCCACTACTGTATTTAATGTGTCTTATTATAGCATCTTACTGTCTGTGCCTTACTGTTATGTGGCCACTCTTAATCAGTTTTTTGAATGCAACTACTATGAAAAACATGATTATTCTTATTTTTAATCTGATTTTTTGTTTTGTCTTTTCAAATATATGTATGACATCTCAAATGTATGTGCAAATATATAGTAACATGCACCACTAGTACTTTAGTAGTATATTTATTTTCATTTCAAGTACAAACACACAACACTTAGTAGCATACTTTCTGCAGATGTTTTTCTTGTAATTTCTTGGCTCTGACACTGTTCAGATGTCACTGAATTATACTCAGTCACTGAATAGGACTAATTTTTTTAATGTTAGAGCTGGAGAATCAAGTATTTTGAAAAGTAAATCCTGTTATGAAAGATACTCTTTGTTTCCAAAAGGAGAGTCATTCAACATTTCTTGAAGTAGACTGAATATATATGTATACCTCACAGTTAATTTTCAAGAAATTTAGATCAGCTGTAACAGATAACTTTTAATTCTGTACTCTTCCACTATTCAAAGAAGAAAATAGTTTTTTGCAAATTATAATAGTCAGAGGAATTTGAGTCATACTTGCTCCTAGGAAAGAAATTATTACTGCCACTTATTTCAGTATTTTAAAATGGCCATCACTTTTAATAATATATATGACAAGTCAGACATCAAGTATTGCATTTTATAAAATTATTCATGTTCTAATTAACTAGTATTATGATTTTTTTTTAGTGAAATAGGACTCAGGACTTTCAGAATGAGCTTTTGCTCATAGTCAGGATTTCCAGGGAAATATTGGCTGTGTTGGCTGTTACAGTGCTTTAGCTGCTCATTTAAAAAATCCATTATTGCCTATTTCTGCTCAGGGTGTACTGCTTTCTCATATGATAGATGTTAGAGAACATGAAATTTTTATTTTTTATGCTCATCTTTGTTCGAATGATAAAAGGAATCGCTTTACTTTTCTTGATTACCTTTTAAAATGCTATTATACTAATTTTCTAAACCCAAAATCTGTTTTTCTCTGTATGTAGCTTTTATTTTTCTGAAGTGCTTCTTGTTTTTATTTACAAGAATTGATTTCATCCAACCTTTCTCGATAGTATTATTTTATTAAAAATTGTAAGCGATAATATATGTTTGGAGAGACTTTCCAGGGCAAATGGTATGGGATGCTTCTGGGAGAGGGGTCAGACTTCAGTCATAAGCTGGGGATGGGACACATGTCACATCTTGCATGCCAGTTGACCCCAGAAAAAATACCTGGCTTTTATATAATTTACCCTTTGGTGGTGCTATTGCAAGTGTTGTGGTTTTCTTCTTCTAGTAACCCTAGCCACACCTTGCCTTCTTTGTGTTCTACAGAATCCGGAGATGGAGAATCCAGAACCTAAGTAAGTATAAATATACCCTATACACCTATCTGTATGAGTGTGTATGTAAGTATCTAAAGGAGGGTTCACCAAGAGGAAGGATCCAGGCTCTTCTTGGTGGTGCCACCCAACAGGGCAAGAGGAAACAGAAAGAAACAGATACACAGAAAGTTCCACAAAATTCCATCTGAACACAAGGAAGAACTTCTTCACTGTGTCATAAAGAAGAGTTCCCAACATGTTGCCCAGAGAAGGTGTGGAGTCTCCCTCACTGGAGATATTCAGGGACCATCTGGATCCAATTTTGCACCATGTGCTCTAGGAAGACCCTGCTTGATGAGGGAGGTTGGACCAGATGACCCACTGATAGGAATTCAAGAGGACAGATCTCTAAGTACAACACTGGTTTTACTAAAAATAGACAAGAAGTATCTGTGCAGTTTCCTCTCCTACATACTTTTGACTCTTTCTATTGTAGTTTTGAATCAGAAACCACATCCTCCATAGGTTTTCCAGTGCTGGTGCATAATCATTTCTTTGTATCAGTACCCAGGGATCATAACTGGGACAACACAGATTTCACATTTTGAGTCCAAAGGCTTGAAACTTTCTAGACACATGAAAATTTATTGTGAAGCATGAGGTTTTCTTTGAGTTGTGAAAAACGTATTGCTTCCTAAATTGTGTGTGTGTGTGTATCTGCATGCATATGTCCTAAACTGATATATAAGCAGAGCCTGCTTGTCTAAACTGTGATTTTTTTTTGCTTCTGGAAATGATGAATGTAATAGCCAGTATTGGATCATTGTCCTAGGTCATATTATCAGAAAAAGATGTTATGAGAATTAGAAAAGTGATGGCAAATGTCTGCTCTGGGGATGTTACTATGAGCAACTGCTGCTTGTGAGGCCTAAGATGTATTTCTCCCTGATGTACCTTGCTTATGACTCATTACAAAAAGGGGACTGTTAGCATTTTGCTTATTAGCTTCAAACTGGGTACTATTAAAAACCAAGCATAGTTAATTCACTTAAAAACACATCATGGCATGGAAAAAAATCTATTAAATTGGGAAGATAATGATCATTAGTTGAAGAAGAATATTGCTAAACAACTTCATGATTAGAACAAGTATAAATGCATGGGGATGAGGAGAAATACTGAATAATAGGAAAGAGAACAAAATCTTTTTTTCACTTTAATTAAAGCTTAACAAAGTAAAGCCAAAGCATGTCCAGAGTTCAGAATTCTCATGGTAATCTAAACATTTTACAGAAAAAGATTTGTAGTCTTAGGCAAAATGAATGGCATAATTAGCCACAAGATGACATACTATGAAATGTCACTGCAGGAAAAGAATATTTTCAAGATTCTGAGGGTGAAGTATTTTTGTAACAGTACATTAATATTTATTTCTTTTTCTCAAATCTTCTTTTGTTGATACTGTTGTTTTGTTTCTTGCTGTTTCAAAAACGTAGATTTAACATGGTAGAAGTACAGCCTGTTTTTGTAGATTTCTTTTCTAAGAAAAAACTCATTTTCTACTATGACTTAATTGGGCCTAAGTGGTGATTCCTCTGTGTAGTTTTATACAGTTCTTCCAGAAAGTGGGATGATCAGCTCCATCTAAAGCTGCAAGACAATTACATATGGCTTTACATTAGTTAAAAATGACTTTTCCTTACAGTTTACACTCACAGAGCCAAGGGAAATGCCAACTAGAATAATTATTTTTTACTAAAAATTTTAAGTGAACATTTCTGATTCATTTGGAAGGAAACACTGACCTTTTCACCACTGGGCACATCTCAGAAGAGAGTTTTCTGGTTCAAACTTTTTTCTGAGTATGAGAAAAATACAACATTATTATGTTCTTTCCAGATCTGCTGGAGCACTTTGTGTTTTCTTAGATAATTTTCCACTTTTATTTCTACTTGCATTTCAACATAAAATGCTTTGGCTTATTTATTTTTCAGAATTAATGAAAGGCAGTGTATAGGCAAACTGTTCCTACTTTGAGAATTTTCTGTGTGAGAATAATACATATGTTGATCATGTTACTTATTATTAATTCTTCTTCTAAATGTATATTATTAAAGGGTGTGTTATTACCACATTGCACAATAACTCTTTTGAGAGGAAAAGAAAATTTATATATAATCTTAGATTTCTTAACATAAAATTACTGTCTTTTGCAGAGCAATTTGAGACTTTTCCTACACTGAATAAGGATGTTCTAGGGGTGTATTTTCTGGAACAGGAAGTTTTATCCTGTAGGTTCTTTTAAAACTACCTCCTAGTCAATTGGAATCTGGGAACAAGAAGAAGAAGAAAAAAAAAACAAACAGAGAAAAACATAAGAAATTGTGTTAACTCATATTCAGATATGAGTCATGGATGGTATATATCACCATAGATATATTGTTATTATGAAATTCAGACTGTTTAACACCAAAAAAGACAACCATAATCCTGGGTTTTTCTTTTTACCTAGCTTTCCTATACTTTATTAATATTTTCTTTTCCAGTGTATTCTGCCAAAATTCTCTCAAGGTTTTGTTACAGATTAATTTTTCCATCTCTTAAAAATATTTGCATTCTCATCTGCTGGAGTCCAATAATAGCAAGAAAGAAATACTCAGTTTTAAACTCTGCTACAAATATTCCTGGAAGTATGAAAACATAATTTATTTAGCATCTTTACTCCTTTGTTCAATGCCTAACATATTAATTATCAGGTTAATCTTGAATTAAAGTATTAAAATGTTGTCTTTCCTGTAAACTCACACACACCCTGACACCCACACTCCCCCCCCTCAAAAACATTTTATAAGAGAAATCCCAAATTTTCTTGACTCTGTCTTAGGTTGTGATATTAATAGAGTCCTCCTTTCTCTCTCGCTCTTTTTTTTATTATTATTATTATCTTTTTTATTATTATTTTTATTTCAAGGATCTTTCATTATTTAACCTTCAGTATAACTTGTGTTATGAGATGTACTACATATATATTTATGATGTAATATATATATGCTACATATATATTTATATGTTTATGATATATACTACAGATTACAGAAATTAATTTAGAATGGGTTGGACTAAAAGGTGCATAAAAGGTGTTAACCCTATTTTGCCAGATCTTTGGGCCTGTTTAGTCTCTACCAACATCCACTGAATTTTCTCAGATCACTCTTCAAAATACACCTTAGTTCCTCACTATAAAGCTACAATTTAAGAGAATCTATGCAAACCCACACAGCCTCTGAAGTCCTAGTCTGGATTTCTAAATAGAACAGATTTTCCTTTCTACTCTCATTTCTCTTTACTCTTTGTTCTGAAGAACCTTGGCCAGAACACCATGAAGAAGCTGGCTCTGATTTTCAGTACTTCTGTTTCTTTCTATTCATGCTTACATGCTGTAAGGAAAAAAAAAAGATCCAAAGAATGCAAAGTCTATGAATATTCCACAGTTAAAAGGTTCTCAAGAAATATTAGATCAATGCTGACATATGGTGATTTTCTGTTCTGCTTACTACTTTGTGAATCTTAACCAATTGTTCTTTTTACTTCATCTGGATTTTGTTTCCACTTTCTAGTCACTGTGACTTTCTGGCAGCCACAAATAATTAAATAAACTTTAACTAGAATGTTCCAGGTAGGAATGATATTTTTATTGATGGCTTACAAACAGTACCTTTAATACTGCAAAACACCACTAAAAGATTTGATGAAGTTTTTGTAAGTTTGGGGGAAGAAGGAGGGGGGAAAAGGGTGAATATCATACATATTTTGTGTATTTTTAAAATATATCTATTAAACATGAATAATCTTAAAATACTGAAAATATATCTACTGCACTTTGCAATTCTGTCTAATGAAGCAGCTTTCAAACCTATTTTGGGTGCAGCTTACACTCAGAGAAAATGAGAACCAGAAACAAGCAAAAATGTTAATTATAGTTACTAGGTTCCTTAGAGAACCCCATCTGATAATTGAAATGTAGCTGGTTGACTCATCTGGCAGATGGAAGGATCAGCTGGTTCTTTTGAACAGTGCTCAATATCCTAGTAGGAGCATTGTTTTTAAAGTTTTCTGTTTTCTATTCCTTTTTTTTTTTTCCCTTCACCATCTTGTATATTCTTTATTTTTTATTTTAATCTTTGTTTTAATCTTTAATGTCACCACAGCCAAGTGAAATGTTCTTTACTATTAGACTTTGTCCAGGAAGGATCAAAAGCCTAAACAGTGACAAATAAGAGGATTTTTTAATGTATTATTTATATTTCATTCAAAAAATGTGAGGCTGAGATACGTTACTTACTGAACAGTACTAATCTGTGACAGACTGTCCTCAGCAATAACGCTCAAGTAACTAGTTAAAAATAAAAGATGGTGCACAAAGAGCAGCGCAGGGTTTTACTCTCCTAGTCTCCTATGTAAATGTCAACAGACATAATTAACATACTCTGAACAAATGCCAGTTGGCTGAATTTTGCAAACAGGTTTTAAAATACTGAAAGTATAAAGCCTAAGGCATCAGCATATTTTTAAAGAATCGCATAGATTTTGAATGAGTTCCTTCTTTTTTTTTAGTTGTTTTGAGCATATATGTAGTGTTTTAAGTAAAGTACACATTTTCCTAATTAATAGATTGATTTATAGTTTTTTCCCCCCTTAAAATTTTAAGACTTCATTTCAGGAGTAAATGTCAATGAATCATCTGTTGAGAACTATTGTTCTTCCATGTGATCCAGTGCATTTCTGCCTGGTTCTATATATTTTTTCTTTTGTTTGTTTGCTTTAGATTTTGCTTTTTTAGTTGCTTGCCTCAGTTTGGGTGAGTGGAAAAGTAAATGTATTAATGCCCAGAGGAAAATTATCCATTAAATAAGAAAGGGGCGTATGTGACTTCCTTGAAAAAATTAAACATACTTGGAAAGAATTTTCAGAACTTTCTATGAAAGAGGTTCCTCAGGAGAACAAAGAAAAGCTACTGTAGTGCTGGAAAATATGAGCATTCACATATCATATTGAGAATTTTGCCCTAAACTGAATAATAGAATAAAGATAATACAAAAGAATAGATAGGAAAAAAGATTTTACTTGCCTTATTTTCAGTCACAAAGTACATGAGTTTTATCCTCCAAGAGGGAAGATGGAATGCATATTCAAAACAAACGTAAAAAACCCCCAAAAAATTAGATGTGATCATTTTTCACATTTGTTTTTTCTCCTTTGGATTTTAATACACAATTCAAGTTTAGGAAGATACAATAACAAAAAATACTGAAACTGCAAGATGGCATATTACAGCTGATATCTTAGAGAAACATTGATAATACACCAAATACATTACAGCCATATGTACACATTTGCTGACAAATAAAACTGATGAGTGCTCTAGCTAGCAACCTGAAAACATCACAGGAAGTGATCCATACATTAAATGGGTATTCTCATTTTCCTAAGAAAAAGGGAAAACTGAATGATAACTCTCATCTACTGAGCATAACTGACCAAAATGTCTGAAGAAATTGATTTCTGAGACTAAAGGGAAAAAAAAATTAGAAAAAAAATTGTAAGACCCTTTAGAGAATAAATTTGAATAAAAATTTCAATTTCATTGAAAAAATGATTTTTTCTAATAGAATCCTGGGAAGGGTCTCAAGGGAACAAAATGATGAAAGGTAGTATTAGGAAAGCTGATTTACAGGAAGCTGAGCTATATTCTTCAAAGTTCTCAATTTTAGTGTATTAGCTAGAAGGTTTGTTGTGTTTCTGCAGCTTTTGTAGGGATAGATAAAGGTGTGCTTGTCGGAAGTTAGTATTTTCAAATATTTTTATGCTAAGAAACACAAGGTGACTTTAAACACAAATATCTCCTGATTATATGTAATAACTCACTCTTACAAGCTTTTCTTCTGCCCATATGCAATCCAGGATGGATGTAACATATTTTGCTTTATTCCTAATATGCCATTTCTACAGCCCTTCAGGTAAGGCAAAAGTGCTCCCAATTATATGAAACCACAGTATTGAAGAAACAGAATGAAGCCTGACTGCAATACTTACTTTTATTATCTCATAATTCATTTTCACCTGAATCTTCATCCCTCACCTCTAAAAATCAAAACAACAAAAAAGTGGCCAATATATCTTTTTTGGTACTATCTAGTTTAGTGAAAATAAAATAATTAAAGAAAATAATTTTGTAGGATACGATCCCACAAAAGGATAAAGGATCAACACAATTCTGCTAGGAATTGGAACATGTCTAGGAATAGCAAGCTACGTTAGTACTGCTAAACCATCATCCCAGAGGGAGGTTTCTGGTCTTCAGTACCCAGCGGTGCACAGCAATTCTTGTTCTCATTCCTCAGCCAACAGCTGCATCTGCCTGGGCAAGACAGGGATGATCTCATTGCAGAGCTTGTGGTCTGGACTTACATGCAGTGCTCTTACTTCATTAAGAGATTTTTCAGTTTTGGTTTTGGTTTTTCTGTCCAGTTCACATCTGAAACAGTGTGGGGCCTTCTCAAGGGTGATGTTTAAACCCTTGGAGCTTAGGAGCTTTACATATCTTCCCTGACATAAGGCATGAAGGTGCATGGCATGAAAAGTACAACATATGTTAAAATTCTGAAGGATGGATGACTTCATATATAGGCCGCCATACGTTGTGGGATTGTGTTCAAAGTGTCTGTTGGGATTTCTCAATAAACAGAACTTTTCCCAGAACTATTCCTACATGAACTGGAACTCCAAAAAAAGGAGTCTATGCACCTGAATCAGCCACCTGAGGTATAAATGGCCTGAAAACCTGGAAATGAAATTGGAAACTAATTTATTTTTTATTTTTAGAAGTAGACATGGACAAGTACCTCAGCTACTATTGCTTTATAAGAGTTAATATGATTCTAGTAACCAGCAGTTTTTCAAGGTCTAGAATCTGCTGAAACTATTCTGAAACTGATAAAGATGGAATGCTCTCTAGAGTTCCCAACTGCTAATTTATCTTACTAAAACCAGAGGTGACTAAAATAAAGCATATTGAATCAATGTGTATTTCCTACACAGATACTACAGAGAAAGGTTTAAATGGAAAGATTAAAAAATGGAACTAGTCATTTATTTTTTCACTTCTAATGACTGTGATCATTATTCTATACTGGGTAGGAGAAGAAAAGCTTTAAATGAAATTTCTACAGATAGAGAAGAAAATGTAATGGAAATTAGATTAAAATATTAACACCTTCTAAAGTTGAAAATAAATTTAGGCATTGCCCTGTGTGAAGATAAAAGAACTCAGACCTCAAAGAACATAAGCTAGGATTGAAGGCCCCATTTCCCTGGACTCCATATTTTCACTAATTTAATTCTTGTTCAACACTCTCCTAACCCTGACTCTTTTGGAAAATAAAGTTTATATTTTTGCATGGAGATTTCTGAAGTAACAATAATCCTGAATATGTAGAATTGTCTCATTTTTGAATGTGATGAGTAACTCAATATCTAATCCCCTACCTGAGTGCTCCCATGATCTAGACATTTTGCCTTATATATTGCTTGATCTCTTATATGTGCACAGAGGAGACAATATGTTTTCACCATTTAACACATTTGGTATTTTAAGGACTTAGAGAAATTTACAGATGTCCGGAAAATTTCAAGCATTTAGACATCTAAAACATGAAATCAGCATTGTCTCAGTAACAGTAAATGTGTCCAGATGTACAGAAATGAATGTGCATCAGCACTGGAGAACCAGTGGGGAAACTGACTTCTAAATCCAAACTACAATAAAAAGTAAAAAAAAAAAGAGAAAAGGTGGAGAGAAAGAAGGGAAAACTGCACAGATGTTTGGTGTTTCTTTTTATACAAGCTGCATGGTCACTTTCCATAGGTCACCACAGCAAGATTATAATAATGGCATTTGGGTTGCTGCTGCTGAGCCTTTTTATGAGTATTTATCAACTTACAATCAAGTTGATTGACTGACTGATTGATTGATTGAAATCACTTTCTGTAACCACTCAGCAGGGATTTGGGCAGGATATCCTGGCTTGAATGGGGATAGCCACCCTCTTGGGCTTGATATGGGACCTCTAAAGTAAGAGTTTGCCTGATGTAGTGCTCTAGTGGTGTAGTGGTGTAGTGGTGTAGTGGTGTAGTGGTGTAGTGGTGTAGTGATGTAATGTTTCAGGATAAGAAAGTGTTTCCTTGGCCGGATGTCAAATTAGATTCTCAGCAATTTAAAGTTTGGTGCTCAGCTTTTTTTCTAGATATAGATGATATGCTCTTGCTGATACCTTCCAATAACTACAATAGGATGAAGCCATGATCTAATTTGCTGTTAAGGAAGAAACAGCCTTGTAATGTGCATTTCCCTTCAATACACAAATTCATGTATTCAGCGTGTGTATTCATGTAAGAGGTCCTGAAACCTTCAGACAGTCACTGCTTCTCCATGGCCTATCATGAAACGCCTAGAAGCTTTCACTCATCTTGTGGGCAGGAGCAGGTGAGTTAGAATTGAAAGGTAAAGAAGGAATTTTAGTTAATTGCACTAGTAATGGCCTTGGAAAGAGGCAGAAAATCAAGAGCAGCTGGTGCAAGATTCTGGTTCCTATCTGCAAAAAAGCGTCAAATATTTGTACCTGACGATCCTCTCTATTGACAGTCATCAATGCAGGAAGTAAAAGAGGTTTCTCTATTCAACTGTAAATTTCTCAAGTATTAAATTAGGCATTCTTTTACCTTCTTTCTTAAACTTGCCCCAGGAACCTTGAACAAAGAGGATTCAGAGCCCCATTCTTTACTGATTAGATACTCTCCCTAGAGGGTACAAGTATAGATCCCTATCTGTTTAGACAAATGAAACAACTATAGTTAGTGTTTGCTACATTCTGAATGAGTGCTTTTATCCTCTAAAGAGACCTCTCATCATGATATTTTAAAAGAAACCTGGACTCTCTACCTCTTTCTAAAGGAAGTCAAGATTCCAGAATCCAAATGAGGTTTCTGAATCCTCAGTGACACACCACATCCTCAAACACATCAAAAAATGAGGCACTTCTATCATCAAGAAAAGGAAAAAATCATTTAAGCCAAATCCTTCCCCACAGAGGTTGTGCAAAGCAGGCTATGTGTTGTGATGTATTTTAATATCTGCAGTTGTTTCTAAGGCAGGTACAGCTATCACAGGTTGTAATGGGAATATTAAGAAATAATTACAAACAAGCAAGCAAACAAAAGCAAACCTGAAAAAATGACAATAAAACTCTAATAGAGATTGCAGAGGAGAAAATTCATACTAATATTATCTAATCTAGGGAGCCAGGTGTCTGCTTTGGGAATATGGATTTCATAACTGAAGCCAGTTAGAATTGACACTATTTTGCTTGTTAAGGTGAATTAAACCTACTGTATAAATTAAGCCATAAGTTTCACATAGATTTTGCCTCTGTATACACAGTATATTTTATATGGCTTAATGGGTTTTGAGTTACTTAGACCTTACAACATGTTGGTAAGCTCTTTCAGAAACTTTGGATTCCAATTTCTAGAAAGCCATTGAAAACCTTCAGTAAATTGATTAATAAAGGAAGTCAGGAGGCTTTAATGTGTACCTAAAATTAAGATTCTAAATCTGTACTATGCTGCCCTGTACTAGGGCAGTTAAACAGCTTGATTTTTAAAGTACTGCAACCTCAGAATTCTTTCGGATAACAACAGAATGATCGTATGTGTGTTTTCTTCTGGGCAAAAGTAAAGTTCTGCAAATAACTGCACCATGTTTTTGCTGTAAACAGTACTATACTGCCTGTTGAGAAGCATATGTTCAACACAGCACAGAGTTCTATTAATGCAGAACCAATGTCAAAGATTTGGCTGCTTCCCAGAATTAGCTGACAGCATTGTCTGGGCTCTGTGCATTTCATAGAGTCTCTCCACACTCTAAGGAATTTGTGATTTGAAGTGATTTGAGAGAAGGAACTACTGCAAATCTCAATATACATCTTCCCAACAATAAGCCAAAAACAAGTGATTGCACACATCTGGTAATTTTTTTTAATTTTTTTTTTTAAATGAAGTGGCACAGAAAGATATGAAACGTTGACATTTAAGTCAGCTTGCAAGCTCAGAGTTTTGGGCATCAACCACTGTCAGCTGAAATGATTTCTACCGCTGTAGCTGTCTGCAGCTAGGTATATCTTCCCATTTTGCAGGTATCATCCTTTCTATTTATGTTGTTCAATTGTATCTTACAGGACATGGCAGTCAGTTTTTCCTACTACATTTTTTGGAAAATGCATAAACATTAGATAAACACATAGAAGGCAAATTTTGTTTTTTATGGATGTTTTTCACTTTTTTTCCCCTTTATACATTACAGTTTCAGAGTCCAGGCTCTTCTTTTCCCAGATAAGCAGCTGATGTCTTTCACAAAGCCAAACTACATCTTCAGCTCTCTAATGAGGGAGTTTGTCTCGTATCACAGTTTAGAAATATTCACTGATAGTAAACTGCAGGCTAAAGGATAGTGTAAACCATTTGCATTTCGATCATTTGGAACTGTTATATTGTAAGACTTTTAATCTTACTTTTTTATTTACCCTGATGTATTAAAAAAATAGCATAAACGGGATCTAAAGTAATTTTTATACCAGCTTTTCTACAAGGAAACAAATGATTCTTCACTGCTATCTCTAGAATAATGACCTAGTGAAAACCTTTGTCCAGGCAGTTCCTTAAGGGCAAATGAGATATTCTGTTGTCACAGTGCTTAGATCTTAATTGAAGCTAGAGACAACTCCTTTAGTTAGGAAGAAACCCTTTTGGTAATAAAAATACTATTTAAAGACTTCTTGTGAGAAATTCAGTGTACCTATTTGATACAATAAGGAGTTTCCCTGTATCATAGTTTAACTCCAACTGGCAATTAAGTACCATACAGACAGGCACTCATTCATGGGGAATGGGGAGCAAAATCTGAAAGAGGTAAAATCCAGGGCTTGAGATAATAATATTTTAATAATTGAAATTTAAATGAAGTACTACTCCTATCCTACTAAAAATAGCTGCAATTAAAATTGATATAGCAAAAAGAGGGAGATAAATAAAACTAAAGTTAAAAAAAA
The DNA here is from genome assembly GCA_013397195.1 of Hylia prasina. NCBI lineage: Eukaryota > Metazoa > Chordata > Aves > Passeriformes > Sylviidae > Hylia > Hylia prasina. The sequence goes on along the minus strand of VYXD01016395.1, from coordinate 185,848 downwards.
AAAAACCAGAAACACCCCCACCACCACCACCAAAAAAACCCACAAAAAAACCAAAAACAAAAACACCACAAAACAAACAAACAAAACCAACCAAACAAAAAAAAAACAAACCCACAAAACACCAAAAAAACCCCAAACCAAACCAAAACAAAAAAAAACCCAAAAAACCAAGTAAGTGATGCACAATACTGTTGCTTGCCACCCACTGACTGATGCCCAGCCTGTCCCTGAGCAGAAGTCAGTGGCTCTTGGTCATCTGCCTCATTTTATACAATGAGCATGACATTCAGTAGTGTGGAATACTCCTTTGGCCAATTTGGATCAGCTGTCCTGGCCATGCTCTACCTCGGCTTCTTGTGCACTTCGTCACTGACAGCATGTGGCACTGAAAAAACCTTGATTTAGTGTGAGCACTACTTAGTAACAACCATAACATCAGTGTGTTATCAGCATTACTGAATATATACTGAATCCAAAACAAAGCACCAGTTACTAAGAAGAAAATTAACTCTGTATCAGCCAAAACCAAATGAGATTTTTTTTCAACTAGAGTTGTTCTGCTTGGCATTTTGTTGCAATGTCAATGGTTCAAATATGTTATAACCTTTCTCTAACCTGCATTTATCCCAAACATTCTGGCTGGTATGAAAATAATAAAGAAGGATACTCACTTTAGACAGGATTGTCTTGCCAACCAATGTAGCTGCAGCAGTATGTCATCCTGGGAAGAGCCATGAGCTATGGAACGATACTGTGAAAGAATTAGCTCAATTCCTGTGGCTTAAGGAGAATTTTTTCCTCTTCTGGAGGTATCTGGATGTCAACCAGCACAGTCAGTCATGTATCTTACACGATAAAAGCCTGTGCTCTAAGCCTAAGGCATTATCCTTATAGGATATGATGGAGATTTTTCTGATCATATTTTTCTTTCTTAAGAACTAATAAATTGAACTGTATTTATACCGGGGGATATTATTTACATCAGAACTGGTTCCCAGCTTCAGGAACAGCCAGGTGTTTTGTAAGTGCCACAACTCCCTTAGGTTCTGCTTTCCAGGAGGCAGAAACAGCAGTGGGCTGCTCTGAGTGACTCAGGAGGATTTTGTTGGGGCAGACAGTCCTTTACCATTCCTTCCAGTGTGATAGAAGCAGTAGTAATCTCTCTCTCTGGGGAGGCTTATTACCAGATGTAGAACAGGCCATTTGACTCTTTGCACAGTACTTCTTCCTTAACAGAGATTTTCCCTTCTGTGGGGAAAGGACAGATGGGGAATGTTCCTATGGGTTTATGTCAGCTCACAGTGCAACACTTGGATCACTCCAACTCAGCCTGCAAGGGAAGCACTCGAAATTCAGAAATACTGGATATTATATTCTTTACACTGGATGAATAAGCCTCTTTGGGTGCAAGCACACTTTGAACTTTCTATTGACATCATTCTGTAAGATATTTTTTATTGGAACACATGAATTACTATAGTACCTAAGAGGGGATGCAAATGTAGACTGAATGGAGACTGCAGAAGCAAACTTCAAATTGCATTTCCTTCTCCGTGTTTAACTACAAATCTAAAGTTATGTTTTTTCAACCAGCTTTTTGTGGGTTCCTCTTTTTTTGCCTAATTTTTTTTTTCCCCCAATCAAGTGTAGATGCATATTTTAAAAAAGTAGGCACCTAAGAGACAAAGCAGTGGAATGAGAAATACCAAATTCCATTGTTTTGATTTCAAAAATTTATTTGACAATAATTTGAAAAGCTATCAGTGCTGACTGTTGTTTCTGTTCATTTTATTTTTACAATGAGCTTTGGGGAAAGAATTAAAATATAATGGGACTTGTTAAGTAACAAAGATATATTTAACTATAAGCATACATTAAAATATCATAAGACCCTAAATATAATTCCTCATAAAATCTGGATTCAGCATACAACCGGACATATACAGAAGGAAATGTGTCTGGTCTTTAGCTCAAAAACTAATCATAGTTGAATATACAACTTCTCAAAATATATTCTAAAAACTTGGGCAAGTCTGAGAAAATTAAAACAGTAATATATGACTTTCAGAAGACTCATCATCAGACCCAACATGAAAAATATTCTAACAACTGCAATTTTATGATTGAAACAGCAAACAGATACTTCGTTCTCACCTATTACTAGAAAAGGAAATAATAATAATAGAAAAAAAAATCCCAAAACAAAACAAAAAAAAACCCCAGAGAAAACTAGATGAGACTCTGTTTGTTTACTTCCACAGCATATGTACCGACCACTGACAAGGGGCAGCAAGGAAATGATAATGATATGTTTGTACTGAAGGCTTCCTCCTCTGTTTGGATCTGGATGGCATCAAAGTAAAATATCTGACAGTTTCCCTTGGCTTGTCAGACCATAATAGCAGCGTACAGAAACAAAACCTTGCTTGCAAAGAGACTTGGAATCAGAGCAGAGAAAGCTGCTGTGTAAAACAGAGATGAGGAAAACTTAGCAAAGGTGGGAGACTCCATAATATTTTAATGCAGTGTTTGGATTTCAAGCTTCATTACTAGTATTTCTGAAGTCAAAATAGTTCAGCCTCTGAGGAGATCTGAGCTCTGTCAACTCATTTTCAAAAACATTTTTCGATTGATATGAAGGAAGCATATTTCATATTCATGGAAAGCCTTTTAAGAAACACAAAAGAAAACAAATAAAGAGAATAAGCACACATTCAAGCACTGTCATATGCCCTAACAGTGACTACAGTCAAGGAATATTGCTCACTTTCCACTGTTGTTCACATATTATTCTTTTTGCTCAGAACATCTCCACTGATCAATTATTAAAACATCAGTTAATTATTAAACAATAGTTAATCAAATATTAAGTATCTGGACATTTTTGAGCCCATTGTTATGAGCTGAATTTACATACAAATCTAAATATCATTGAATCTTCTTACCTAATAGGAATGGCTACTGCCAAGTCTGCATTAGGGAACAGTTCCTGATGGCAGAGATTCCCAAATCATGACAACCACAGGGTCAGTGAAGACAGACAGCTCAGTTGTGAAAGTTCAAAAGGCCTTGGCCCTATGCTGAACCAAATAAATGCTGCCTTACAGATCCCATCATCTTGCTACTACTCCAAGCTTTCACTTTTGCAGCTACCACAGGAAAGCTCAGAAATCCCTGCTGTCATGATGCAGACAAAGCCTCAAAAACATGGCAGGAGGGGGAAAGACAGGTCCTGAGCTACATATAACTACAGAGGAAAAGAACAGCACAGATTTACCTCCAGAAATGAATAGGAAATTAGTACAGTCTCTGGAAAGTGAGAATGCAAAGCTCTATGTAATAATTAAGAATTATGTAAGACTAAAATTAAATTTAAAGAAATGCATCAAAGCATTACGAAATAGTATTCCTAAGAGGCAATGTTATATTGGGTTTTATATCTGCAAATAAATGTAGTTTTTTGTACTACCAGCATGATAAAAATCCCCAAAATATACTGTTGTTTTCATTTATCAAGGAAACATCAAGTCTCTTGATGCTACCCACCATCATGTAGGATTCAAAAGCTAAATAATTTCAACAAAATTTTGTGATGACTATCAGACTAAATTTTGGAAAAATAATATTAGCTTTTTATCCAGAAAGCTGAAATTATAAATTGACAAGCTCACTCGGTGTGAGGACAATTTCTCTCTGACAAATGTTTATCAGATTGGTAATTTTGTGACCGTGAATGCTGCTTTGCCTTGCTTTCCATTTGATATAACTTCCTGATGGTGGACTTTGTGGCCCCAGAGCTCTCAGTAAAGGCTGCAGCTTGATATTCATTCATTCAATCAAGAAAACGGTAATTGATTTTCATATTACAGTATATGTTTGCAGGATAGCTAACAGGAAAAAAAATAATTTGGAGAGATATTTGATGAATTTTTGCTTGTTTTCACAGGTGACTTAATTTTGTTAATGAGTTTATGACTTTTAGCTTTTTGAATTATTTCTACATACATAAAAGGACAAGATGGTTAATTGAAAAAAAATTGAGACTAGATTTTGACTTTTTTTCCCACTTTTTCTCAGAGTGAGCAGGAAGAAAAAACTTTTACACTGTTCTCTATGTGACAACAAAAAAGAGTTTCAAAATTGATCTATGTAACTGCTTTCCTAACATTTTAAATATTTGCTGCCAGAAGAAGTAGCATTGATAAAGAGACAGTACATATTTTGCTTTGGACAAACATAAAAACATAACTAGGTGAGGGCTTTTGCTATTACAATTTATTTTTGTACAAGTGACCTATCAGTAACGACCTTGACTCTGGATCATTTATTAGAAAATAAACAAATAGATGGAATAAATGACTTGTGGAAAAGACTTGGGCTATGAACTCTCCCAGATGGTCATTAATCCCCCAGAAATGCTACAGACCCTGATCGTTAAGACATAATTAATGTATTAATACAATGTCTAAGTGCTGAACTGCATTTCCTTTTTGTTTAATTAACCTTTTGGAAATACTTCACTAATGAAGAAGGGCAATATCTGTTTGCCATGGAGATGCCACATTATTTTTTTTATTCACAGCAAACACAAAAAAATTATGGCAAGCTCTTCATGTGTTTGTACACCTCACACTTCACACTTCTGAGAGCTGTTGACTATTGGAAATGAAGGGCAAGGGCATGATTAGAAAGACTCATTATGCACTGGTTCAATACTTTGGTGCTATTCTTCATGAATGTGCTTAGCACTCAGACAGAGCAGACTATGAATTCTCAGCAGGGCTGGCAAAATTGAATTTTGCTGTTCTACCACAGAGAAGCTAAAGGGCAGAGGAAAAGGGCAAAGCTAAGATGATTGATCTGGGAAAAGATCCTTGGAGACCCAGGCTTCCTTTTCCTGTTGCTACTTGGGAATGCATTTCTAGGGAAGCTGTCATGGACATTGCCAGTGATTATACGTATAAATGTAAGTGGGGAATACTCCTACTAGTTTGGCTGCCTGACTACACACAGTGTGTGCTCCTGACATGCCAGGACATTTGATTCCTCAATGGCAACACCAGGAGCAAGGCTGGTTTTCCAGATTTCTTATGGAAACTGAGGTATACAGTCAACAAGAACTGTCATAAACACTAATTTCCTATCAGCATTGCCAACAGAATGTCATGCTAGTCATTTGGAACATAAAGCTGGTCTTGCAATTTCTAAAGCTGATTAGGGGTTGTAGACATGCATCTTCAATTAGGGAGTTCCTGATTCCCCAATTAGCAAGATTTTGAAAATTCAATGTTTATATCTGACTCATAACCAATTAAGTTGTATTACACAATGGATGTCTGAAGATACTTCATTTCCAGATGCCTACTAATATTTATTATTCTTAAGGAATATGGTACAAAAAGTTTGTTTGTTAAAAGTGGGGGTGTCTTTTTCTATCTCTAGATATTCTCACAGCTTTCAGATGAATAGCTAGACTGCATTTTGAGCTTCCTCTGCCTCTCAAATATGCATATTTAAATATAAATATGATACACCATTTAAACGTAGACTATTCTAATTTTAACAATTATGTACTAAGTAAAATCTTCTCCTTTCTTGTTTAAAAATCAATCAACCAATCAGTCAACCACAGCTTGAGACATAAATTCTCAGCAATGAATTATTTCCATTATATCAAGAAAAGTTTTGCCAAGCAGTTCCCAAATTGTTAGAAAGAAAGATTTTGCTACAAAAGCATTGATAAACAGTTTAGTTTATACTTAACATCTTCCTTTCATTTAGGACTATAAATTCAATCAAAAATTATGAAAATGTTGCTTTGTCAGATATGTATTTACCTTGGAACAAGGGACAAAATATTCAGCCAGGTTAATGGAACACGAGGCAGAAAGATAATTTAATGTTTACTTTAGCCTTTATCTGATTTATCATGCAATTTTTAGTCTCATTATCCCTGTTTGCTAAATAATTTTTTAAATACATTCCCTTTACTTGCACGTATAGGATCAAAAAATTAGTCAGGAACTTGATAACGCATAACAAGTACACTAGAACATACGTTATTGCCAGTAATACCTATAACCTCCACAACAGTCTGAAATAAATTATTTATTCTACCATTAGATGTTGTGAAGTAGAAATCAAGCAAAAGTTGGTATAAACTTTGTTATCTCTTTATTTGTTTGCTTGTTTGTTTGTTTTTCTTGTGAACCAAAAAGAGAGTTTCTTGCCATGACTTTTCTGTAAATTTGCATTTTGTCTGTATACAACTGACAAGTTTTTATTGTCCTGCATTCACATTTTAAAAAGCAAAAAAGCGCCAAGCAAAAAATCAATCAGGTCCCAGCTTTATCCCTACAGGTATTTAAGTTAGAGGACCCTAAAGTAATATGCAATTTAATCTGTGGAAAAAGTATAGTGGAGAAAAGTTCAAACCCTGATTCATTACACTAAAACACAGCTCCATTTTATTAAATTGTTGTGAGGTTACAAAAACTCTATCTGAACTTTTTCATAATCACTGAACTCACTGAACCTCAGCACTGAAAGGTGTCTATGGGAGGTATCTGCCTCAGGCTGAGTATTTTGGGTGAATTTTAAGCTAAAACAGCCTACTTTCTTTTTTAAAAAAAATAAAAGTTGGTGCTAAAAATGCCCATTACAAAATTCTACCGTTTCCTTTCTTTTGAACAAAGAAAAGGAGTTCACCAGGGCTGAGACAGTGCTCTCTGTCTAGTATGATTATTGTGTCATTTCACATAGGAATTAAAAGGTTGGACTAAGTTTACAGGGGTCAGGGGAAACACAAAAGCAAAAGAATCATTGCAAAAAATGGATTTTTCATATATTAAGTTGAAACTGCATAACGCTTAGCTTCTGTAGTAAGATGAGTGAATGAAGAAGTTTTTCTGGAATACCAAATAAAAATCAAGACTACAAACAGGGAGCTTCTGCCTTCTGCTTAACCTGCACTTCCCCCTGCCGATGTCCTGCTGAGGAGGAAGTGGAATGGAAATAAGTGAGTAGCCTGGAGGGGAACAGGGAAAGTGAGGGAGAGTGCAAGGTCAAGAAACAAAAATCAGATGTTATGATGTTGGAAAATAGGACCTTTGAGGAATAGAAGAGGGTTAGGTAAGAGTTATGAAATTGGAGTAAAAACTACTTTATCTCCACACCACGCCACAGCATGTTTGTTCTCTAGTGCCAGAAGTAGAGGGGGAAGGAAAGAACCCATTCCATGCAAGAGAAAACCTTAAAATACATTAATTGTAAAATGGAACATTTTGTCAGCATCTGAGACCTTTTTCCTTATGCTTGTTAATGCCATCGTTTTGCTCTTGTGCTTATTGTTGTCTGAATGCAGATCCTAACCTTTAGACTGACAGCTCAGAGGTACCCTCTCTCAAGAGTCCAGCATTATGGAGAACATTTCAGACATCTATTGCCAAATGAAAAACAAGACTGGGGAATTCCTAAGGCAATAATAGAGTAAGAAGTTTGACAGAGAAACTGGCAGGAATAAAGTATGAAAATCTGTGTGTAGTAGTTTATATCTTGGTGAAGTAATTTAAATATATATATTTATGACATCTCTTTTATTGTTGATTTTGCTTTCTTGAAAGTGATTATTGTAGTATCTTCATTTTCATATAGGAGGATATCTTATCTGGGATATTTCCAAAGTCATTTTGGAACAGCAGGGCACCTTTGGTTCTAGAGTAAAATGCAGGGGGAAAATTTTGATATACATATTTAGACATATCTTTCCAGAAAGCAATTGTGTGCAAAAATAATCATAAAATTGCTGCAAATTTCTTCAATATCTGCTTGTAGATTTGCTATGAAGGCTAGAGAAATGCTATCTCTCAACAGTATCCATCTTCAGGAAGAAAGGAACTTGGCTTTGTGCCCTTACCTCCACACATTACAAACCCTCTGGAAATTCACTCCTTATTTCAATAATAGACTGAATTTGATTAATTTCTGTGTTAAATTAGAATGCTTCAAAGTCCACTATAAAACTGCAGTGTAGTTAATAAATACTTACTAAGACAAGGCTGCAGAGATACCAAAGCCTCTGCATAAGTTGGGATAAGAAGAAACAAGCTCCACTTTAGGAAAGCCATTGCCACTCACTTTTAAAACACTATAGCAAAGTCTCTGCTTCTGCCCTTTGGTTGGAATTTCAGAATAAAAAATACAGAAGTATTTCTTCAGAGAGTTGTCTAGACAAGTCCGTGTAATGAATAACAATATTTTTCTGATTATTTGAGGTTCAGATGCTTCCTGGTTTAGAAGAATATGCTACCTTACTTTGTCTCAGTGGTACTCAACTTGAAAAGCAGAGAAACATGCCTATGAAGAACGGTGATGGTTTAGTTTTTCATTTGGTGCGAGTTTCGTTTGGTTTTTTGTTTGTTTGTTTGTTTGTTTGGGGTTTTTTGTTTGTTTGTTTCATATATACTGAGAAAATTGTTATTTACCTTTGCTCATCTATTTGTGTCAAAGTTCACAGATAATGGAGATTTGCCACCTACACTCTTGTGAACAAAAATGTCCTCTATTTAAAGCAATCAAATGATAAATTTAACTGCATACAGCTTTGTTTGTATATGTTATATCTGGTTTTAACTGTAGTCTCTCCTACAATTCAGCATTTTTATTAAAGAATTCTTTCCAAGATTTTTGCTTCCTCTTTTTCTTGCCTCTTTCCCATTTGGCTTTATAGAGCTGCCACTGAAGGGTACTTAGCAAATCTCACAGCCCCAAATAAAGCTGTGTTTGAAAATGATGATGATGGTCACACATTACATCATCACGATTTAATGTCTTTACTGCAGTCTCATGTTATTGTTAGGATGTAAAAAAACAACTTTTATGGCAGGATATTTCCCTTACTATTCCATTTTAAAAATAAATTTTCTGCAGCATGTCAAAAAAACCTTTAAAATATTGCACAGTGTATGACTGATGTACTGCATTATTTCACCAAATCTCTGATGCCACAGAAATCCCACAGCTATAGACTAGCTTGTATCTTTACACAAATTTTGTATCTTTTATATGTTTTTCTAAAAGGATGTTGTACATCTCAAATGGTAATATCACAAGATTGAAATAGACTTTGATTTTCTTCACTGTTAATGATCAAGGGGTTAATTTAATGTCTGAGAAGTAGACAATAGATTCTCCTTGATTTCAGATTTCAGATAGTGTGGGACTGGGAACCAGCTGTTGGATCCATATCCATCTAAACCCACATATCTAAACCAGTAACCTGTATCTCAACTTGTTACTTAGGCTTCTTCGACAGAGTGAAAGAAGTGTTTATTGTATACTGTTTCACATATTGTAAGATGGATGATTTAGGAGACATATCTGTCAGCACCCTTTCTTATCTGATTTTTTTTTTT
>VYXD01016395.1:156266-166565 GCA_013397195.1 Hylia prasina | reverse complement strand
GGCGCGGCGGGGCCCCGGGTCGGTCCCGTCTGCCGGGTTTGCTGCTTCCCGCCGCCCCTTCGCCCGCACGGCCGCTCGCCTGGTATAAGTACGTGCTTTTGTTTTAATTCGAGGTGAACTGAATTTCGGTGGCCTGTGTCAGGTTTATTTCCGTGAGTATCTCCTGCTAGCGCCACTGGAAAATATACCCTGAAACCTCATGTTCGCGGTGGAAGTGGTGAAATATAGCGAGCTTGAGTAGCCAGTCTGAGTTGCTGTTTTGCCAAGGGTAAATTCTGTGGAACTTGGAAAATGCTCCTTCTTTTATTTTTTGATTTCCTTAAAAGAAAAGATGAATTAACTTATCTTTTCTGTAAACTGAGCAGCGCTTTGTTAGCCAAAGTACTTTAAATATGTTCTGACGTCTACACAGCTTCAGAGAACTTTTGTTTCTGTTTCCACAGAAAGAGCCTACATGCGAAGTGAAAGGAAACCTGAAACTGCTGTTATAAGAAAGTATTGGCTTTCTGCCCTTTTCACATGTTTTCCTTTTGCATCATAATGGAAGGAGCAGGATTTTTTGAAACGTCGAAGCCAAATATGGGCATCACTAGCTGAAGAAAAGATTAAAAAAGACTTGAAAATATGTCAATATGACTCTTAATTCAGATGCATCTTTCACAGAGAGGAATAGTGGTTAAAAGCACTGTAGTTTCATCAAAAGGATCTAATGGAGGATCTATGTTGATTTTTTTTTCATTATTGTTTTCCTTCCCATCTCTCCATGAATCCCAAAAGAGAAAGATGGAAAGAGTGTGTAAAGAAATTGAGAAAAGATGAAGACTGAAGACAATAACTTCAGTTTTGGAGTCTATTTTCCAGATGTTGTATATTCCCTATTTTATCAAACATAACACGTTGTTTTGAATAAATTATATAATTTTGTAATCAGCAGAGTTTTCGTCAGCTCTAAAAGTAGAATTTTGCCTGATCTAAAGCTTTTTAAAAAAGCAGACATCTGACTCCAAATCCCTTTTCAGATCATGCTTTTCAAGTTACCAAGAGATAGTGTTTCAGTCTGTTACTGTGCAGTCGACCAGTGCTTTATATGCATATTGTAGAAATTTCTTTTTTTCCCTGATTTTAGTGTTTATGCTTGTAGTGTTGTATTTGAGAAAAGTGTGAAGAGACAAGGCATCTGAGATTTAACTTTTCAAGAGCCTTGTCATTTCAATGTTGTATCTCAGATTACAGATTAGTCTGAGGCTTTGTTGTAATGCACAGTATACGATAAGTCTTTTCTCATAAAAATATGCCTTAAGATATTATTTTTTTAACCAACTGGATGAAAGTTTGATATCTGAACACTGTTTTGTGAAGAAATGTATGCCTGGGGAAGAGGAGCTGCCTAATGGATCATGGCTCTGATGTTCACGGGGCATACTCTATTTCTAGCATTAATGGTGTTTGATGTCTTCACTTCTGAAGAATCTGTAAGCAATTACTCTGATTGGGTGACTTTCATAGAAAATGTAGATCAATATGAAAAACAGCAACTTGAAGGTCTTAGTGCTGAGCAGAAGCTGAAAAGATCAGTTCTTCATCCAAGTTTGTATTTCGATGCTGAGGATGTTCAGGCACTGAGGCAGAAGGCTCATACAAGCCATTTGCATCTCTTCAGAGCCATCAGAAGTGCAGTGATGGTTATGCTGTCCAACCCTTTATACTACCTACCTCCACCCAAGCACATTGATTTTGCGGCCAAGTGGAATGAGATTTATGGTAACAACCTGCCACCTCTAGCATTCTACTGTTTGCTGTGCCCTGAAGATAAAGCTGCATTTGATTTTGCCCTAGAGTATATGGATAGAATGGCTGGTTATAAAAACTGGTTGGTTGAGAATGCACCTGGAGATGAAGTGCCACTCGGCCACTCCCTGACAGGATTTGCCACTGCTTTTGACTTCTTGTATAATTCACTGGAGGATGAGAGAAGGCAAAAATACCTGGAGAAGATATGGTCTGTAAGCGAGGAAATGTATGAGTACTCCAAGGTTCGCTCCTGGGGAAAGCAGATTCTCCATAATCATCAAGCAACCAATATGCTTGCTTTGCTTATTGGGGCTTTAGTTGCCGGAGTGGACAAAGGATCTCAGGCAAATATTTGGAAACACACTGTTGTTGATGTGATGGAGAAAACAATGTTTTTGCTCAATCATATTGTAGATGGGTCTCTGGATGAGGGAGTAGCTTACGGGAGTTACACAGCCAAGTCAGTAACCCAGTATGTTTTCCTGGCCCAGCGCCACTTTGGTATTAACAACTTGGAGAATAACTGGCTGAAAATGCACTTTTGGTTTTACTATGCCACCCTATTGCCAGGCTTCCAGAGGACTGTGGGTGTTGCAGATTCTAATTACAACTGGTTTTATGGTCCTGAGAGCCAACTGGTTTTCTTGGATAAGTTCATCATGAAGAATGGAGCTGGTAACTGGCTGGCACAGCAAATTAGGAAACACAGACCCAAGGATGGGCCAATGGTGCCATCCACTGCACAGAGGTGGAGCACATTACATACTGAATTTATATGGTATGCTGCTGAAATCACTCCTCAGCCACCTCCTGACTATGGTACTGCTAAAATGCATGTATTTCCTAACTGGGGAGTTGTTACTTACGGGGCTGGATTGCCAAACAGTCAGGCCAACACCTTTGTATCTTTCAAGTCTGGGAAACTCGGTGGACGTGCTGTCTATGATATCGTTCACTTTCAACCCTATAGATGGATTGATGGGTGGAGAAGTTTCAATCCAGGGCATGAACATCCCGATCAGAACTCCTTCACTTTTGCTCCCAATGGACAGGCGTTTGTATCTGAGGCTCTTTACGGACCTAAACTCAGCCACCTGAACAATGTCTTGGTGTTTGCTCCATCTCCTACAAGCCAGTGCAACCAGCCTTGGGAAGGACAGCTTGGTGAGTGTGCCCAGTGGCTGAAGTGGATTGGTGACGAGGTTGGAGATTCAAGTGGAGAAATTATAACAGCCTCCCAGGCTGGTGACATGATGTTTGTGAGTGGTGAGGCAGTATCAGCTTACACCTCAGCAATGAAGCTGAAAAGTGTGTACCGTGTTTTGCTGCTCTTAAATTCTCAGACATTGTTAGTAGTCGACCATATTGAGAAGGAGGAAGACTCTCCTGTTAATTCAGTCAGTGCCTTTTTTCATAATCTTGACATTGATTTTAAATACATACCCTATAAGTTTAAGAACAAGTACAATGGAGCTATGATGGATGTGTGGGATGCCCACTACAAGATGTTTTGGTTTGATCATCGTGGGAGTAGTCCTGTTGCTAGGATACAGGAGGCTGAACAAGCTGCTGAATTCAAAAAGCGATGGACTCAGTTTGTAAATGTTACCTTTCCAATGAAAAACACGCTTACAAGGATTGTTTACCTTTTCTATGGCCCATATGTCAATGTTTCTAACTGTAGACTCATGGATAATGCAAAATCTGGATTTCAGATTTCTCTCAGCGTCAACAACACTGAAAATACAATCTCTGTTGTGACTGAGTATCAGAATTTAAAGGCAAGGTTTGATTACTTGGGATTTGGTGGTTTTGCTAAAGTAGTTCATGAAAATAAAGTGACCAAGTTTGGTCTTGGTACTGAATCTGTCAAAAAACAGATGAAAAATAATAGGGTAGTTTTCCCATTTGGATTCAAAGTGAACATAATTGCAGGGATAATTTTGGGTGTCAGTTTGGTAATACTGGCTTTCCAGTGGCGGTTTTACATATCCTTCGGTAAAATGTTGCGTTGGATCCTGATACTGGTTGTCACACTGTGGCTTATTGAATTGGTGGATGTGTGGAGCATGTGTACTCAGCCCATCTGTGCAAAGTGGAGCAGTGACATGACAAGGCTAGAACATGATAAGGGCAATAACGCCAAACAATTAGAAGGAAACCCCGTTGTTTTGCCAGATGTTATCATTACTTCACTTCCCACTTCTGGTGCAGAAATTTTAAAACAGCTGTTTTTCAATACCAGTGACTTTTTATACATTAGGATACCTACACCCTATCTTGAAATTCCTGAGACTGAATTTGAAATTGATTCCTTTGTAGATCCATGTGAATGGAAGGTTTCTGATGTCCAGAATGGTAATTTTCGTCTTATCCAAGGGTGGCTCCAGTCTCTAGTTCGAGACACGAAGTTGCATTTACAAAACATTCATTTATATGAAGCTAGCAGAAGTAAAAGTGCTCAGCATTCTGCATTAAGCAAAGACAGAAAGAAAAGGTCCAAAAAGAGAGAATCCCTGGTAGAACAAAGAAGCCGGGCAAGAGTCGGTCAAGAAAAAGATGCTGAATATATTAGGGAACTGAGAAGACATCTCATCTATTATCCTAATGCACGACCTGTGCTTAGTTTAAGCAGTGGGAGCTGGACATTAAAGCTTCCCTTCTTTCAGGAAATCTTAGGACCATCAATGAGAGCACTGTATGTAGTGAGGGACCCACGGGCATGGGTCTATTCAATGTTGTACAAAAATAAGCCAAGCCTTTACTCCTTGAAAAATATTCCACAACGCTTGGCTGCGATGTTTAAAGGGGAGAATGGCAAAGAAAAATGTAGTTTAAATGAAGGCTATGCCTCTGAGTTTGAATCTCTAAGAAAAATTTCAAATTCGAATTCAAATGCTATTTCTGTGTTGTCTTATTTGTGGCTAGCAAACACAGCAGCAGCAATGAGAATAAACAGGGACTTGCTGCCAACAAATTATCAACTGGTCAAGTTTGAAGATATTGTGACCTTTCCTCAGAAGACAGCTGAAACAATTTTTGCCTTTCTTGGTATTCCGCTTCCTCCTGCTAGCTTAAACCAAATATTATTTGCCACCTCCACCAGTCTTTTCTATCTTCCTTATGAAGGGGAAATTTCACCAAGTAGCATTCATGCCTGGAAACAAAACATGCCCCATGAAGAGATTAGACAGATTGAAGATATCTGTTGTTCACTGATGAACCACTTAGGATACCCAAAGTTTATAGAATAAATGCTGCTGGTCAGCAGAAATTTGCACTAATGATCTCTGACTCCCAATTTGTGGATAAATATTAGATTAGTTTGTTTATTCTTGTAAAATGTGTACAGTCTGCTATTTTCAGAGAGATTATTTTAAGAAAAATGTAACTGTTCCTGTAACTGTGGAAGAGGGTTTTTTTGTTTGTTTTGATTTGTTTTACTTTAAAAGATATTGTAACTACTTCTGCGGCCTTTCAAAAAAGGCTGTGTGAACCTTTGCAGGAGTACCAGCTGGGGCCTCTATAGCTCAGGGGTTTAGTAATAGAACAGAGCTTTTCACCTCCAGCTCACCAGTTTGACTCCAGCCCAAATGGTTAGTTCCAGAAAGTATTTACCATCTGATGATTGTATGATGGTTTATATGAAAACAGACTTGTCAAACTGGTCCTGTTCGCAGTGGTGATTATTGGCCCCCTTGGGCAGGTTTACTGATGCATTCTGTCTCACTGGTCACTGCAGTGGTGCAAAATAGACATAAGCTGAGATTTCAGGCTGTTCAACATCCCCTTAGTGGGAGGAAACAGAACATTTGATTAAATCTAGGTTCTTATTTACCATTTGAGCAGGCCCAGGACTGGAACAGACTCAGATATTAAATCTCATTCTAGGATACGGTTACTGCATGTCAGAGATGTGGTACTTAAATGGGGGTTTGATGTTTGACAAAATAAAAGTCTTAATTCTCCATTCCTGATGATGTGGTACCCTTTGTGAGCCTGAAGTAAGTTATCTGGAGAAAAAGAAATGAGATGAAGTCTAAGAAACTAGCAAGATCCCTCAGATGAGCAGTTAAATTTGTGTAGTTTTGACCTGCCTCAACATGACGTAATTTTGAAGGTTGTTAACATATTAACTTCTTGCACTGTTTTATTCTATAGCTCTTTTTTTAGATGTTCTGCAAGGATTTTCTCTTTTTGAGTGAGATCCTTCCTTCTTTGTTGTAACACATTTCTCTGCTGACTTTTGTGCATAATTTCTCTGGGACCAGTGCAGCTATGTGATGCCATTGGCAATGGCTTATTGTTGATGTCTGCATAAAATGCAATCTGAGATTTAGAAGACCTCAAATAAATCTCTAGCCCTGTGTTGCCGTGGGATGTTTTGCTTGTCTGTATAATGAATTTCTGAAAGACAGCCATTGCTAACCTCAGGTCTTCTGTCAGAGATGGGAGAGATCTGAAAATCACCTGACCCTCAGCCACCTCACAATTTAGTGATGTTTCCCTGCAGCAAGCTATTTCCATAGCTGTCTGATTTTTATCATGATTGGTATTTCTTTAACATTATGCTATGATATTTGTTTATAAACAGACAGGCCTGATAGGATAGTTGGATCTTTGTCACAGCTTATTTTCTTCTTGAGTCACACTCTTTGTCTGCGCATGTCCATTAAGAAAAAAAAAATCCCATTTCCCAATTTAACTTGCTCAGCATTCTCTGGAGATGCATGCATATTGTAAATGTCTGCAGTGTATATCAGATCACAAAGAGACATCTATTTCCTTTACCATCTGGTTTGGGCTTTTTTTTTGTTACAAGCGGAATTGTGTTGAAATATGCTTCAATTGGTTTGTGGGAGCTGGAATCAGAGCTTATTATATTGAAATATGCGTGTAATTGTTATTTACTTGGGTGGTAAGTGTTGGGCAATGTCAAAAGTGCAGTGAGTTTCTTCATAGAGATTGCAGATACCCTTGCTGAATTTTAATATAAAGGAGTTCTTCTTTTTTCTTCCAATCTTACCATTATGTCCCTGTCTTGCCCAGCTGTTTTGTCCCTCCCACATGTACATTTCATATCCTTGAGATATCTCATTACAACCTAGATAAAAGTATCTCTTTCTCAGACGGTCGTTAGTATGGCAAAACAGGCCTCTACCGTGATAAAGCTATTGATAATTTGTGGTCTCACTGACAGTAAATTACCTGTCATTTACTAGCAGTGGCTGTATTTTCCCCTTCAAACCAGTATTTCACCCTTGGCTAGGTGGAGTGCCATGTTAAAGGAAATATTAGACAAGTTAATGTACATTGACATTTCAATGAAGCTTTTGTTTCCAAGTATCATTCTCTCAAGTTGACTTCTCTCTGGAGCCATTTTTGATTGTATGTTAAAAGAAAGTATTGATGTTTGTACTTGACAGAATAAATTTCAGCATTTACTTTCCATTTCCAGGATTTACAGTCTAGAATCAGAACAAATAAAAAGGATTTTCTCTGTTAGATATTTTAGGGCAGCTGAAGGTAATATTTTGTGGGTAGACAGAGTTATTCTTAAAATTCTCTTCTATTACTAGAATTCAGAAGAATGGCCACCACATAGACACAAACATTAACCTCCCCTTTCTTCATATAGTAATGTTTAAGTAGTAATGTTTAAGACTGTCAATAAACTCTGAGAATTGTTTGAATTTTTTGAAAAGCATATCTGTTTAGGTACACTGTATTGAAAAGTCTTCTCACACTTCCATAAATACACTCATGAAAACTAGTCTCAGTACTTTGTCTTCATAACTTTTCTTCCTTTTTCTTCCTCTGTTAAATGTTAATAATTATTTGCACTATATTGTAGTTTGAACTGTCCAATTATGACACAGCTTAGATTCTGATGTGTTTGTTAAAAAGGCAGGCTTACTTATAAATGCTTAACTCTAAATCATATTTGGAAGCATAACAAAAATAAATACCAAGGAAAACATTTCAGTTATTTACTTTGTAAGTAAGTGACATTGGCCTTGGGGAGATGCACATAGGTCTTGGCATTCAGAGTTCTATCAAATAGGATAAAGTCTGAGCACAGTCTCTGAGCACATCTAAAGGTCTCTCTTACTTCCAGTAGGCTTTTTCCAAGAGCAACGTCTGTGGACCTGATCCTTAGTATCATGGTCAGATTGGTTCTTTCAACCTTTCTGCACACAGCTGGCATGCAGTCCTCATCAGATTTATGTTTGAACAGTTCATTTGCCAGATCCAGAGTTTAATTTCTGTACATATTCTCAATTATGTAAAATATATGGCACAACTCATTTGACAGTATAATACTATTCTATTAATGCTAGAATGCAATTCAAGCAAAAATTGCTTTTCAGATTTTATAAAGTCCTTGTTAACTGATTTTTAAAACCTCAGTCATGGATCAGATTTTTTTTTTTTTTAAACTGAAAATTGTCTCATTTGCTGTTGAAACATAATGGTATAACTAGTAGCAAACTCCTGTCCATCCTACAGTCAATTACAGGTATTACTGGAACATAATACTGCATTTCCTGAAAACATTTGAAGTGCACAGATCAAGATAAAGGACGAAAACATGTTATCAATATTTCTGTAAGTTACAGAAATTATCCCTTTTGCAAGTGGCCCATATGTTGGGTTCCATATGTGAGAACATTTTGTAATTAGAAGCTGTGATACTTGTTTATGTGACTTAGTAATTTATCAAAATTATTTATTTTTATTTACATATAAATTTTCTTCAAGAGGATGAGTACTAGATATTAACAGTTCTGTGGTCAGGGCAGCATAAGCTTTCATTCCTTCTTCTGCACTCCTTTTTAGATTTTGTTCAGACTAAAAGCTGATTTGCTTAAATCTCATGATGAATGGGCTGTTTTCCAAGTGAAGAGTCTGTCTGGAGAATTACAGTCTCAAATACCCTATATCAGTGTGGAATACTGACTATGAATTATGGATAAAATCTCTAAATTGTGAGCTGTTCAGAGTTGGGCCATAAGTGGCATGGTATCTTGGTGACCTCAGTGAATGTTGTGCCATTGATTTCAACAGGAACAAAATACTGTCATCTACTATCATAACTTTATTATCAACTAGTTAGGCTGAATATTCCAAAGCAGAATAAATGATGGGAAGTAAATAGCTTAAATGATCATTAAAAATTATTGTTCTTGATAATTGGTGACACAAGGAAATGCATTTTAATAATTTAAAAAATTTAAATTTCTCTAATCAAAACTACATGTAGGCTGTCTGAAAAATTTATAAGTCCTTAAAAGGAGGTAGAGAAACAAACAGATATTTGAAATAATCTACAAAGCACAATTTTCTAATGTCAGGACTTTGATTTCTTTAGTGAGAAGATATTTGCTGGTATGTGATCAACATGATTCTCAGAAGGGATGTGAATGGATAATCTCATGCTGTCTCAGAAAATACTTAATAATGGGAAAGTGCTGTTTCATGTTGCTGAAATGATGCTGTTTTAAATTAAACTATACATCTTTCGAGCAGGCAATGTGCTGAGAGTTGTATGTGATGGAGGAGAACAAAGACAGTCTGATCTCATTCACACAGAATAATTTTTGAAAGCTTCTTCATTTATGGTGGTATAAATTCAACCCTTTGTTTACTGCCTAGGAAGGTATTGTGTAGTTTTAAGAACATGACCTGAATTAATCTATGTCACATTATGTAGTTCAACTTTCACACCTAAATAAGGAGTCTTGTCACCCTAGAATCAATGGAAAATGAGTGTTGCCTTCAAAGGTAGATCAGACATTGCTGCTGTCTGTTTAAATACTCAAAAGCCAGGAATGGTGAAACCCTTAATTTAGATGCCCACTGACAGGCCTCAGATGAAGTAGAATGAATTTGGATTTAAATGTATATGGTCTTATATTTAAGTAAATATCTGTGTCTGAGCAATTCCAGTGTATACACTGTCCAAACAAATTTTTTGGAAACATCCTGCATAAAATAAAACTATTGTTAATAATACAATACATTTGTGTTATCCTCTTTTTTCTTCTACATTATTTCACCACTTAAGGAATCACAAAACTTTGTTATGTGGTCAACCATATGTCTTTAAAATTTTAAAATCCTGCTATTCTTGCTTGTTTTGAATATGGAAACCATTGTTATCTCAGAATGTATGGTAGCAAGATCTGACTGTCTGCCCTTGAAAGCACAGTAAGTACATTTGGTATTAAGTGAAAGAACACAAAATAGCTATATTCCTAGAACAGAAAAGGCAATTTCTCACCCAGGTTTTTGGGAACTGGACAGCTGGTGAAATCCATGAATGTGATGTCTCTTAATCAATAAAGATTATTTACAAACTGTGTATTTAGAGTAGTCCTCTTCTAGTTCCTGAGATATACACGGGAGTTTTATCAGAGACAGGTATTTGGCATAGAAACCATAATTAAATGTAAGTACGCAAGCCAGTTGCAGCAACCATGAATGTTCCCATGTGTTTTTTGTTTT
>VYXD01016395.1:131853-156242 GCA_013397195.1 Hylia prasina | reverse complement strand
TTTTTTTTTTTTTTTAAAGACACATAATCAAGTCAAATAAATAAAACCCTCTGGATGTCTGTTGCTGAATGTGGGCTGGCACAGGCAGCATCTATCAGATCCGGAGGCACAGGTAGTTCAGCCTTGTTATTGCTGCAAAGACCCATAACCCACAGCAAGTGCAGCTGAGCTGCATCGAGTGTTCTGCAGCTGAGTTTTGCAGGTTTAACTTTTTTGTTCATTTAATTTGCAGATTATGTTTCAGATATAACTTGGAGGAGCAAGAACCAGATTCTGTCTTTCCTGTGAAATTCAGCTTTCAGTTATAAAGAAAAGATTGGCATGTTTTTAAGTCTTTTTCACATGATATTTAACTGTGAAGCAGATAAATGTGGCTGGTTGGGTTTGGTTTTTTGGTTTTGTTTTGGGTTTTGTTTGGTTGGTTGGGTTTTTTCTGGATGGTGTTAGCCCAGTGCCTTCTGTGAATGCTTTTGCAGTGGGCAGTGTGTTCTTATGCTTTGTAGCTCATACTGGATCTTGTCGCTACTCGTACAAGTAATTTTTTTAAACTTTCTGACTCTTGAAGCCAACTTTGGCTTTTGAGAAAGTTACATGGAAAGTGCCTGTTATGATAGAAATAAAAATGTGTTTTCTAAAAAAAAGGGTGCTGTTTATTGCAAATTCTTTGACAATATTTGTCTCCAGCTATTTTCTGAAGGATTGCTCAAAGGGAATATATGCTATGTACAAAGCTGAGAGCAAACTGATACCAGGAGCATGATAAAAGGCATGCTGTCAGAGATAATAAATGCACGCTTGTATCTGTGAAAGCCATTAATATTTTCACTCTTAATTGATTTTCTAAGAGACTAGTTGCTTATATTTTCTTTGGGTTTTTTTTAACCTTTTTCTGTTTCCACCCTACAACTTGCCTAGAAATAGATTTTTTCCTATGTTTTCTGGATTTTAGTTTGAAGTGTTGATTTTGTTTCATTTTCTCAAACGTTTTGTTGTGTTTCAGGATCTTCAAGTCTGTTGTCTTTATAAATTGCATCCTACAGCTGCCACTTGATTTCAAGAAACATAATCTCAAAGGTAGTGAGGGGTATAGGTACAAAGAAATTAACTGAGAAACAAGAGAAACAAAATGTTATGTTACTGAAGAGAACAGGCTTTAAAATGTGTGTTGGAGTATTTAGATCTTATAGAGCTAACAAATCATGCCTGACTAATAGACTTTATTCACTTTAACTGATCAGCTGAATATTGTCTGTTTCAAATTACCATGAGTACTGATGGAAAGTGAAGTTAAAAGCAAGTTTTGTTTGTAAATATATATTGATCTTTTTTCTTCAAAACACTGCTCTTCTTTTGTGTTCCCAAGATGTGTTCATTTGCAGTAAAATAGCTATTAACCAATGCATCTCTATAACAAAATTGTTGTTGCCAAGGGACACTTTTCAATGATAGGAGGCAGCTTTACCTGCTGAGTATAGCTTCAATATTGATGATTTCTCTACTGCCAGCATCCTTTGGTGACAGATTTGAAAGAAAAGTTTACTTCTGTTTAACATGTTGTTTCATGTTAAAAATTGGACCACGTTGCTGATCAAAATGAGGTGACATGAGAAACTACATAATATAGACAGAACACTAACAGTCATGATTAAACCAGTCACATAAACAGATATTTAAAAATACGGATGTAACTCTCATCTCTTCCTCAGCCTAATTACTAACCTTCATTATTCTCTTATTTGCAGGCCAGGCTAAGATGAATTTCCTTCTATTTGCTGGAATAAAAGGGCAAGCCTACATGAAGATGCCCTGGCTTTGTTGATATGCTAGGGTTTTTTGAAGTTGTTGTCACTTGAATGTGTGACTGTATCTCTCAATCACTCTAGGGTACATTTGCAAATCCTCTGTAACAATAATCCTGTTGATTCCAGCATGCAGGAATTTACCTATTTGTATTCTATCCTTTTCTGACAGCAGCCATGTCTTAGTACCCTTAACACATGAAGTGAATAGAATGATTAGTAAAGAGCCAGGCTAGACAATAAACAAAGATTTCTGGGTTTCATGGTTCACATCTTGTTGGGAGTGTTTGCCAGCAATCTGCTTCATCTGCATTTAGCTCAGCTGCCTCTGCATAGCAACAGACTCATAGCACCCTTTGAAGAATTTCCCTTGAGAAATCTGTAAGTTAAAGGTATAGTTTTAAACAACTAAATGTGTTTAGCATTCGTTTAGGGCCTCTTAAGTTAATGCAGGTGAAATTTTCTTTCTGATTTAAAGGTGCAAGGAAAATGAAGGGAAGAAAATAACATTTCCTTGACAGGTTAATAAAGATATAATTTTTTAAAAAATATTCAGGTGTTATTAAAGTTGAGAAAAAAGGTCTATAGGGTCAGTTTGGCAAAACTGCTATTAATTGTGTTATTAAATTCCTCTTTATGCTCTGTAATGTGTCCTGCCAGACAGATACATGTATGACCAATTTGCATTTCTGAAATAGAATCAGATCGATACACAAATGACTTTTGACTGAAAGCAGATGCACTAACCTCAAGAAAAGGTGGTCGTAGATATTTAGATACCTTTTAGTTCCTCGTGTACTTAGTGACTTTTATTTCATGCTTTTAATGGTGACTTAACCAGTTTCCTGGGCAAGCTGCTCCAATGCTTAACAATCCCTTTGGTAAAGAAATTTTTTTTCATAACCTTATCTGACAAAACCTGAGGCCATTTACTCTTGTTCTATCACTTGTTATTTGGGAGAAGCCACTGCATCCCAACTCATGACAACTTCCTTTGAGATAGTTGTAGAGAATGATAAGGTTCCCTCTCAACTTTCTCTTCTCCAGGCTAAACACCCTCAGCTTCCTCGGCCACTCTTAATCAGATTTATGTTCCAGACTCTTCAGCAGCATCATTGCTCTTCTTTGGATGCATTCACTTCAGCACCTCAATGTCTTTCTTGAAGTGGGGGCCTTCTCAGCCTTTTGTCCAAAATCAAGTATTGCCTACTGTAATATGTATGTTTGTGCATGCATAGCATCAGGGTCCTAAAATCCTGCTAATTTTGGGAAAGAGTCAAAATACTGGAAAGCAAGCAATCTCTATATGGTGTTGAAGTAGGTCTTCACAGAATATGTATGCAGTGAAGTGCAAAGAGATTGGAAGGTGATGAAGGCTCTCAGCAGATACACTGAATTTGTTCTGAATTCAGAACTTAAAACTAGCTCTGATATTTGAAGCTTACTGGGAGGTGTTTAGGTTATGGCTGGCTTTCCTTGCAAATCAAGCACTTCTTTTTTCTTAGTGGGGCATTTTAGCTGAAAGCTTTCTGAGGTTGACCATCATATATTCATCTTCTTTTTCACACTGTATAGTTTCCTTATAAGACTTCTTATTACTTATTTTAGAAAGATGTATTTGTTTATCAAGAGTGAATTTGATGAACTGTTTCATTAGTTTTTCCTTCTGTTGCTTTAAAAATAGAAATCATACTTTCAGGCATTTTGTGAAGGAATCCATCAGAATCTCTGAAAGTCAGAAATTAGAGAAAGCAGTCAGAATATGACTGTGGTTGCAAACTCCACAAGCATTTCAGAATGTCATGTTATACCAACAAAAAGGAGCATAAGAATTAACTTTATTTTTTCTTCTGCAACTTTAGGGATACAAATGTATCATCTATATGGAAAGTATACCCTTTTTATTTAAAATAAAAAATACTGCCTTCATCAAAACAGATACATACAGTTCACAGTTTTAATTATGGTATTATGAATAGCTTGTAGCTGGAATTTTGTGGTAGACCAAACCTGCAATATCTCTTGTACCCTTTGTGAATTCCATTGCCACAACAGATACTTAACAGGTCTCTTGCTCTAGGGCAAAATCTGTTCATAGCACTTAAAACACTGGCAAACACATCAAGAAAAAATAATTTAACCATATTTTATCATATTTTAGTCTTGTAGATCTTATTTGCAAGTGAAGATTGAATATTCTTCTTTAGTTTTGATTAAAGTGCATAAAATGCACTCATCTAAGTAAGCTCTCCTGGAAATTTGCATTTATGTTCCCCTCCAGAATTCACAGAAATGGATTTCTAATATGGCTGTTCTTTTCTTCTTTCAGTAAAGTGTGATTTTGATTAATTGGTTAGAGAATGTGGAATTTAAATAAACAAGTGTTGAACTATTTTAAATGTTTTTTGCAAGTGGCCTGTACTGATTACATCTCTTTTGAGATATGAGTGTACCTCTCCAAAAACAAATTCTCAAAAGTGGTACCTCAAATCTATCTCATTGCCCATTCAATTCTTGGTGCAAAAGGGTTGTAAAAGTGGACTAAGATCATTACCCAGGAGATTAGTAAATAAAAAAATAGTTAGTTTTTACATCAAACTGACAACTCTTCTTGGACCATGAATATCAAGGCACAACATGACTTCTCATCCTACTGTTATGTGATTGTCTTTTTAGGATTAAGTGATATGATCCTCTTTGATGCCCTGATACCAACACAAAAGCTGTGTCAAGAATGAAAAATAGTAGTTTTAATCAATATGTAGTAATGTTTTTTTCCTGAATGTCTATAGAATCACATTTTTCTGGGGTCTATATTTCTAACTGAGGTCAGTATCTTCTGGCACTAGGAAAACATGATGATATGCTAGCTCATATTATGCACTGGCAGGGGAAGTAGTCAATGCAGGATAGCCGATAGCCTAGAGTACTTCCTTTGTTGCATTTTAGTCTTGCCAAAAATTTACTGTAAATAGGAAAATTTTATTGTGCTCACAGGGCATACTGGAAGCTGTGGAAAGAATTATATTTTTCTTCTTTGGAAGGCTTAGCAGATTTCTTTTTGTGCTGTCTTTCGCTGCTGCCAGAACAGCAGAGCAAAAGGACATAGCTGGAGGAGAGGATATATGCTGGGATGTCTGTGCAATGTAATGGACCTCAGAAGGGTCACCTTGTGGCTGTGCAGCCACAAATGAAAACTGGAAGCCTATTGCTTCTTTCTAGATCATAGATAAAATCTTGGAAGTCCCTTACTTTTGAGCACCCCATAGACTCAGAAATGATAAGGCATTTAAAAAACAACTCTTGAAAGTACTTTTAATGTCATGACATCTGAGATAATCATATAATTTCAATGACCTTGACTGATGCTCTTAAGAGATTGAAGATGCCGAGATGGGGGTATATAGTCATGTAAAAGAAAAAGTAATTTCCTGGAATGTAAGAAATACAATATTTTAGATCATCAGGCTCTAAGTGTATGAGACAGCACAACTTAGGAGTAGATAAGTAAATGGACAGCACAGATTTCTGAACAGCTTCGAGTGCTGGTTCAGATTGATCGCTGTGGCTGGAGTCAGCACAAAGGCTGGACACTGATTAAGATACTGATCCAAACAAATGCTGTTATGTGGCCTCATTCAGATCTCTTAAGAGGGCAGAGGCTGCGCTACCTTAATTGCCCATGTTGGGCACTCAAAGATGCTGTTGTAGGTTCTTAATGCATGTTCTGAGTGAAATCTGCCAAGGTATTTACAAGGCCACCTTCAGGAATCAAGCTGATAATGGGGGTGAGAAGAGGGAAGCACACATAGTGTAGATGAAAAGGCACTGGCAGCTTGAGGTGAGCAACAGGAAGGA
Organism: Hylia prasina; assembly: GCA_013397195.1. Taxonomy (NCBI): domain Eukaryota; kingdom Metazoa; phylum Chordata; class Aves; order Passeriformes; family Sylviidae; genus Hylia; species Hylia prasina. Next base: position 150,585 of record VYXD01016395.1, on the reverse strand, counting down.
AAAAGAGTGAGGTATGAATAATTTGTAGAGTCCTGGAGATTCCAGACATCTGCAAGGAGGAAAAAGTTTGGCATGTTAACAAGTGTCCATTGTAGAGTTCTTGTAATGATACTACTTCTCTACCTTAGCTGCTGTGCAATGTGCTGTCATTTCAGATTTCTGCAAAGGAGAATATCACAATTGGTTTTGTAAAGAAGCCTCATTTAATTTTATAATTAAGCACATTTTACAAAAGTGACAATTACTAGTGTCATTTTTTTTGTTTAATGACAAATTAGATCTCAGAATGTAATATCTTGAGGGTTAGTTTTGGTTTTAATTTATTTTTTTTAATCACAGATTTCCATTAGGAATAGATGAATAAAATATGTACCTCCATGAACTACTGAAAAATAACACGTAACAGAGAGGGATATGAGAGCTTTGCTATTTCCAAGCATTTCAAATGAAATACTTTGAAACTGAGATGCCATTGGCAAAATCTCTAGGTCTCCTGCCTCAGTACTATGAAATTAGATTGTAGCAAAATAATAATATGTAACACAATCCTACTATGTCTCATCATGTGTATTCTTTGTTTTCAGTTTTGTCATTTATCTTATATCCTTTGGGGGTATTTTTTTATTTTCTATGAATAAACACGAATCGCTGTATTTATGTATCCTTAAAAACCACTGTAAATTAGCATAGTACCACTGAAGATAATGAAGCTGAGCAAGGCTGTAACAGCTGAGGTTAGATAGCCTTCTTTGTGCAAATGAAATGTCAGTGTGGGACAGGGACTTCATCTTGATGAGAGAGTGGCATAACATATTGGGATGTGAGCAAGAAGATAGCCCGTGTAAAACAGCCTGTGCAATGCATTATATTCCCTCCATATCCCCTCTGCTCTTTTCCTTCTGTAGCTGAAAAAGGAGCACTGTCCACAGCCCCATTACAACTGGGAAAAGAGATATCTTTAAAGATTTAACCTCTTACTTTTCTGCATGTTGGCTTCTGTTCATTTAGATAAATAAATAAAAGCTCCCATTAGTGTTGTGTAATCAGCCTGCAATCAGAAACACAAAAGGAAAATACTGACTGGCACTTGAACTACATGTTACTTTGTTCTCTTACAAGGCAGTATGGCAGTCCCTCCTCTGATAATAAATAAAGAAGGCTATTGAACCTTTATCTAAAAAGTGTGCAAGAGCTAGCTGTGTACCTATTTCTGTGCTTTGGGTACCTGAATGGTGAAAAACCTATTGATAGCAAAATAGATCACAGAGGTTTAAAAGATTGAAAGATAGGCCAAGTGGTTGCTAAGCTCTAGATTTAGAGCTGTCTTTGAAGACCTGACTGAAATCATAATGATAAAGGATTTTTGCTTAGCATGCCTGCTATGGTTTTGTGAGACATCTAAGTATCTTAGGCTGTGTTCATACCTGTATGCTGAACTCCTGGCAGCATATTCCTGGGGCTGGTTTCTATCCTCTTGCCAACAGTGGAGGTATTTTGTTTTACAGAGCAGTACAAAAAAGGATGATACCTGTTCTTCTTCTAAATGGTGAAATCAAGAAACACCAGCAGTTTCAACTCAGTTTCATTTAAAAAAAGTAATCTTGAACTTGAAACCCAAGTGAAATTGAAATAAATGTTTAAATCAGACAGTATCAAGCTTGATTGCCATTCCATGTGTTAGAAAATAAAGATAAGGGAGTTTGAAGTAGTTTGCAGTTTGTTGTGTTTACTAATTGGTTCATTTTCTTTTTTCTTTTAAAGGGCACTGCAGCCCATGGCTGCTGTTTCTGCTTCACGAACACACAGTGCTGCTTGTGTTTCAGTACAGGCCAGCTGAGCAAAACATCTAGTTAAGATCAACAATGAGATTAGGTCTTATTTAGAAAACATCGTATAAACCAGCCAAGTAAGCCAAATAGACAAAAGTAATGTGAACAAAAAATCCTGACCTGAACTCAAAGTGATCTTTCAAGCAAGATAAGAGAATGAATTAATTAGGCTAACCTTTGGGTGGATTTGCAAAGCACTTACCTGCATAAAACTGCAGGACTCATGCCTATGTGGAAAAAGTTGACTCCTTAGTGAGGGCTGAGATATTCTGAAAGAGGCATGCTTTTTATATCTTCTTGAATCTCTAGACACATCAGCTGTAATGCTTTGCTGATTTCCTATCACAAGCTTACTTTATGACAGGGGCACCTGAAAAACAGGATTCTGAATTGCATCATACAAAGTAAGATTTCCTAACTCTTGGCAATTTTTCTGCAGCAGATGTTAGAGAAATTACATTGCAGCAAAATTACAGGTGTTCTTCTCTTCTGCCCAAATTTGATATTGACTCTTTAGAACTTGGTCCCCAGAGACTCAATGAATAGGTGGTTTTTAAAGTCAGTAGAGTTTCTCTCTGGCTCTTAAAGCTAATGTATGTCTGTTTTAATGTGCATGAGCTAGCTGATAGCTCTCTTGCCTCCAGCCTTCTGTAGCTAACGTTAGGCCATCAGTAAGAGAGGTGAGTATGAGAAAATTACTTTTGAGATCCCTACAGTTATAAATTCTATCCCATTTGATAAACAGAGCTGAGATTACAGGTCCGAGGGATGTGTATCTTAGCCTGTTTTTCCTCAAGCATATACCTTAACATAGATAAATTAGGACATGACATTTTGGAGCCCCACAGCTAACACATTTCCACTAGAATTTCTCCTCCAAATTAATAGTTTGGAGAAGGGAGAAAAAAAAGAAAAAAAAAAAGTTAAGAAGAAATGCATGGTTTTCTATTGGTGACTTGTCCTTCAAGAATGAAATCATCCTATCACAACATGAGTAAGGAAGAAATAAGATTTCAGGTATTGTAGAGATATGAGTATGTTGAAGCACCTAATGTAAATTAGTTTAGACAAAATAAATTTCCCACAGAATACAAAGGAAGAAAGAGTGAGTTTAAGATTATAAGAAAGTAAAAAAGGCTGTACTTGACTGGAGCAAAGGACCATTCAACGCAGTGTGCAGTTTCCAGTAGTTGCTGTATATGCACACTTAGGGAAGAGTACAAACAGTGTAAAAATAGGATTCTTCCTCTGAGTGCTTTCCCTGCCTCAGGACTGAGCTAGATGCATTTAGCAAATTTAAATAGATTTCTTTTCCATTATATTTTTCAGTCTTCCCCAGAGTCCATGTAAAATTTAGAATCTATTATGTCCTCTGGCAAGGAGTTCAACAAGGCTTTTATTCCTTATTTTAGGTGCCATCTTTTAGCATTTGTTTTCACCCTGGCTCCTATCATCTCTTTCTAAACTGAAATGTCCTTGTCTACTTGGTTATTCTATGCTTGAAAGCATTTTGCTCCTGTAATCATCTTCACTTCTCTTATCTGATTTTTCGTTGCTATCTTTGTTAGGGGGACAAGAGCTGCGCATAGTGTTGAAGATAGGGACAGACACAAATTTAGATAAAACTTATGACTCCAAGTTGGTGCAATCATATTTTAAAGATGCTTACCTGCAGCTGTAACCAGTTCTGTTTAGTACTCTGATTCTCAGAGAGATTTTGAAGTTCGCGTTTGAAGCACAGAAATGTTATAAATAAATTACGAGCATATTAACTGAGTGTTTCCAAGTCACAGCAAAAATCTTCAGACACTGCTGTACAAAGCAAAGCCTCTGTTGACAGAGTCCAAACAAACACTCCACTGAGATTTTGTCAACATCAAATTTTTTTTCTTAGAATCAGAAGTTGCTGCTAGTTTTCAACTTAGTCACACAGAATAGGTTAATTTTTAAGACAGAATAGGGAATGAGTAGCTTATAAATTGATACAAATACTAACAGAGCAGCTCTCTATTAGCTTCTCTATTCTGACAATCAGTGAAACTTGTCTTCAAAGTCAGCTGTGAACTTCTGAAATTTTACACTGCTTTTTAATCTGCAGAAGATGTTGCTTGCTATATCTAAAAGTAGAATCATCTCTGGATTTTGTATGGTACTGCACAAAGCAAACAGAAAAAAAAACCCCAAGAAGATCTAATTAACTCTTTAAATATTCAAGAGCTCTTACCTAGCTTCAGGAATATATGAAATGCTGTGTACTGCAGAGGTTTGCACTCCTTGTCTCTGTTTCTCTCTTTATAGAAAGGTTTCTCACATATATGTAGGTAAAATATACTTGATGTTAAGATTCCTTGTGTATGCAAACATGAATATGCTCTGAGAAGGAATATTTTCTGCTTAGAATGCTGTTCTGGAGCTCTCAGTGTTGTTTCCTGTGTAATTATCTGGTGTAATCATCCTATATCAAGAAGAAAAGAGATCAGTCTAGTTTCTGAACACATAGCTGTATGTCAGTAGAAAGGAGGAGATTATACAAAGGAGAGGATATGCTCCCTAAAAATTGCTTTACCACTCAGTAGACTTTGGTGGACACCTGAAAAGATTCACTTTTTAAAGTTACCTATATACAGCTTTTCCCCAGTTGCTTGGCTTCGATGTTTAAGTCCCATTTCAAAATAAAGTTGTTCAGTGGATGCACTTGATTCTAAATAGTTAGATTAGACATCTAGTCCACATTCCCTGGCTGGATACAGATGAGTCACAGGTACTCGTATGTAGTGTGTCATGAGAATTGCAGTAAGGAGGGGGATGCAGAAATCTCTGGCCTGCATGATACCATGAAAGATCCGTGAGTAATCTGAGTTATTCACATTGTCTTGAAGTTCTTGGCTGTCTGATATACAGCTGACAAGACATCATAAAATGGGACACAGTTTTTTGATCACATCAAACCCCTATATCCCAACAAACTAAACTCTCTAGATCACAAGAAGGATGCACATTTGCCAAATTTACAAACCATCTGTCCACATGTCATGATAATGCAGTCTATATGCATTTAGCAAACTTCAGCCTTCGAAAAACCTACTATATGCAAAAGAGCCAAAGGATCCATCTGTGAGGTGGCTATCAAAGTGGTGTAGTGGCTAGGGTTCATGCTCTGACTGATCATGACATAAGCATTCTCATCCCATCTGAGTTGTTAACATAGCAAACACATTGCATTTACTGTTGCTGTACCAATGGTTTTGACCACAGTGACAGGTCACATCTGCTGCTTAATTGCATGTGTGTAGATAGAGCTGAGTTCCGGCTCAACAGGGAATGATAGGCTGTTTCAAGTGTCTACACATCATTTTTCAGGTTGCACACAGTGATAAAGAGGACGCTAACTTCTTCAACATAGGGGATGAAGCAGCAAGGAAATTGCTGAGTATAGAACACAGAACTTTGCTGCTGCTAGCAGAATTGGGAAGTCTTCAGTGAGGGCAGAGGGAAAATACTGAAAAATCCAGAAGCAAATACAGGATTAGAACAAAGAGGTAGGAAAGGATAGCAGCCTCCATAAATGTGTCTCTGCTTTATGTCTGGCAATGGACATCTTGCTCCCCCACTCAGGATAGGAGTTAAAGATGTTGGATTTTTACTGTGAAATTGCAATGAATGAAGGATGAATGCATATATCAGAAAGTGGTATATATATATTTTCAATATGGACCTTCCAGCATGAAAGTCCAGGATAAAATTCATTACCATAAATATCTCTTTCAAAATACATTAGAAAGTCTATTTTCAGAGTGCAAAACCGCAATAAAAAACCATTTCCCAAGCAATTTCCCCTGTGTTTTATTGAGAGTAGGAATGTATGGTTTTGTCTGTTTGGGATATTGAAGGAACAGCTCATGTCTCCAGAAGTGGTTGAAGCATTGGAATTTATTTTGAAGTAATGAACTTGGAAGAAAAGAACGGAGAGAGAAAGTTCTGTCATAGTTGAAGGTCTTATAGGAGGAGGGGAGGATGCTTGGAGTTGAAGAAAAAGTGAGACTGCCAGCAAAGACAAAGGCAGCATCCTGTCTGACCTTTCCTTCATGATCAGTGGGACATCTCCGAGTGTTGTATTCTCCTTTTTATTTTTTTAGAGCTCCCTCCACCATCCAGTGCCCTCTTGCCTCCCCTGCTGTTCTCTGTAGCAATTTATTTTCCCTGGGAGAAAACCAAAGTGCAGCAGGGAGACAGCATTTGATGCATTGTGGGATCCATGTCATCCACATGAAGTAAGTGTAAAGAACATGATGGATTTTTCTGGATGTGTCTTATAGACTGTGATATCTGTAATTCCCAGCATCTTGTTTATACAAGTACTGTTTTTTCCCCAGGTTATTCTTGTTACACTTTAATTATAATCTCTTTAAAAATGTAGGCTGAGGTCACTAGCTAATTTTCATTGGCAATGCTAGATGGCATAATAACAATTTGAGGTGGCCTACTAATGTTCAATTACATTAATTTGTTTAGTGAGATGAAATACAACATTAGGAAAAAAAGTGTATCTTTTTTCCCTTTATGCTAATGTTTGCAAAATGTTAATAACAATTTTACAGTTGAGAACTGCTTTCTTCAGTCTTCTGTATTGTCTTATGCTTCATTTTGTGACTGTCCCTATCATTTTAATTTCAGAAAATTAAAAATTCTTATGAAAATTCTTCATGCATTATTTTTAGTTCCGAAATGGTTACCATCCTAAATCGGGTAGGAAAAAAAAAAAAAAAAAGTTGCTTAGGGTTGAATTACTGGCTTTTTAAACTTATCCAGTGTCAAAGTAGCGTAGAAGTTAACATTTCTTTGCTTAAAAGAAGCCAATGATTACTTATAGTACTCAAGCATGCCCCCTTTATCTGGTGATTTCATAGTGCTGATCTGAACAACTAGTGCATCACTCCTTCATGGACTGATTGGTGGTTAGAAGCAAGATTTAGCAAAAATTAACTGTAGAAATAATCCACTTGCAAAATGCATTTAATTATACTTGAATATACAAATGCATCATAACTTCCTGACTTACTAACACCCAAAAGATAGAGTTAAATTTTGGAGATGCTGTTAAAAATCCTTCTGGAAAATATGCTCCTAAGTAATTAAAGAAAACACAGATTATTAAGGTAGCATTCTTAATTTCTGAAGATCTTTAAACAAAGTCTGTGTAAACAGCACACATTATGTACAGACAACCACCACCCCAGCAATGTGATTTTGATGTTGTAAGTTTTAGCTTTCATATTTTCAGATTCTGTGCTGCCTAGGGGTGTAGTTCTGAGCCTCGTATTAAGTTGTGGTAAACTCTCTTCACAAAGTAGGTAAACAAAACAAATCCTTTTCCTGCTGAGGACCAAGGACAACTTTTAGGCCCAAAAGCACAAACAATGGTGGATTGGAGGGAGGAACAAGAAGGATGAGACCTCACAACCTGAAGCAGTAGTTGGACAATTAAACTCCGATATGCAAATGAACCAAAATTTATAAAAATGCTCTTGAGCAGCCATTTTTTGTGATCACTCTTGGTCCACCCTGGGTGCAGCCCTCTCCAAGTCAGGTTCCTGTCTTGTCCAAGGTGGATCCTGGGGGTCTTTTCAATAAATGCCTACTTTATTTTCTAGCTCTGTCCAGTCTCTGTCTCAGGTCAACCTTCCAAGGCACCTATTTGAATAACTGAATAACTAAATAACTAAATCAGTGTTTTTCACCTGGCAATGTTTTTTGCTTTAAATGTATCTCATCTCCCATTTAAAAGCACAAAAGTGACTGAATGGTTACCACCACCCTGATGAAATTGTGTGAAAGGCATCAATTTTCAGTGTTGGAGGGTCATGCCTCTTGACTTTACCCAAAGACCTAGTGTTAAATGATTTTTTTCTGCTTTCTTCCTAGGAACATGAATTCAGCTAGCAGAGTAGTTTGGATCTGTCTAGTTCTACGTGAAACATCAGGATGACTTGGATAGGAAGCAAAAACACTGCTTGGAAAGCTTCTGTATATGTTCTTAAGGGGAAAATAAGTGTTTACTTATCTGCTGTGTTTAACTGAGTTGGGATTATAATTGTTCAAGTTTTCATTCCCGACTGTTTTTGTAATGGGAACAGTGTTTGAAATGTGTTTAGTCTTCCTGGGGTTCACTGTGTGCATTAATCTAGCTTTATGAAGGATTTACATTTTATATTTTCTCATCATATTTTTTTTATAAGAAACAAAAGGTCCCCAAATAAGCCCATCAGGCAAGTCTCTGGACTTTTAAAAGCAAAGGATAGCTGTTATAGTAAAGATTTGTAAATTGAGTGTAGCAAGGTGGGCAAGAAAAGTCAGAAAACTACTGATACTCTCAAAGGGTAAATAATGGTTTAATATTAGATAGCATGAAGAAAATAACCAATATAAAAGTTCACAGGATGCTTTTATTCCCCAGTGAAAAATATAGGGAAAAAAAAAAGAAGAAAAAAAAACAGAGGCCAAAAGTATGAAAAGAGCTTTAAAGACAGAAAAATGTACCTCACAGAAAAGAGGAATTGTTCAATTTATGCCACGGTTTTAATAGACCTAGAAGATTTCACTTGACTTGTGACCTTTTGACACAAGCCAAGATTTTTGTACAGGCTTTCTATTTTGGATAATAATGTATGTTGGACAAATAAATGCCTTGTATCTAGATACAAATGCCAGTTTTATGGTGGAAAATGTATAGTAGTGGTTGTTGATATCAACAGATACTTTATCAACAGATAAAAATAAATGGATTAGTTCTGAAAATTATGGTGAATGCTGTTATAGAAATGTACTGGGAAATCATGAACTGGGGGATGTGGAATGAATCTATGGAACAAACTGGAATCTGACTTTTTAAATTATTTAGCTGGATTCCTCTATCTCCTTTCCTATCTATCTGTACAAACATAAGCACATACAGTATTTAAGAAATAGGGAGAGTGCAGAGTTTAAAGAAAATTTCCTATGGTCATCAACTAATCTGTAGCATTGGAAAAATAGGAAGAAATATTACTCGAGGAAATGCTATTCTATAAATAACTAATACATAGTGCTGCATCTTTTGCTGAAACTGTTACTGCCTGTAACTGCTGGAGAAACTGCACTAGGTGGGCAGTTTCATGAAACTCATAGGTTTCATTTTTGTTGCAGTGTTTTTATTGGGTTTTTTTAAAATTTTTTTGAGACATTGGCTATTTCACATTTTTGATATTTCCCACAATTAATTTCTACCTAACTGAAGCATGAGCCTTGAAAGTTGCATTTTCTAAGGCATTGATTATTTCCTTTCTAACAAATAGAAAAATACATCATCTATCACTGTTATTCACAGAACATTAACTAAGTTTTAGTTTATCCAAATTTATCCTGGGGTGCAAGTAATTTTTAAGCCTTGTACTAGTCAATCAAGTCCACCTTAAAATTCAGATCATCCATTTTACAGGTTTCTCTTGATGGTATTTGTCAGGAGATTTAAAGTCTCTTGAAAATTTGTACATCGTGGTAACACTCAGTTATCAGTTGCCATTTTTTTTCTTTTTCTGCACCTTTTTTCCCTCTACAGTCATTCACTCCTGTTTCTATACATACTTCCTTCTTGATATGATTTATGATGACTATTTTTAAAACATATGATGATCATTGTAAATCATGAATATGAGATCCTTTACCCACATTTGAGATTATGAAATGTTTTGAGAAAAACTCCTATTCTTTCTCTGTATCAGTAAATCTCACATATCATTTCCACAAACATATACATATCCTCGGATCCCAACACTACTAGGACCTTTGGAGCCAAAGTGTTCCACAGATTTGCACCAACTCTAAAAGTAAAATGTTTTAATCTTTTTAATGTAAAATATTTTAATCTCTTGATAAGAACATCCAAAGGATGGATTTTACCTATTTTTCCCCCTAAAGTCAAATTGAGTGTATCTTACATTGTATGTTTTCACCAACTTATTTTGAACCTATGTACACTTTCCAAGGACTATTATTTATAAAGTGTTTTCTTACTTTGTTACTTTTTCTAATGCATTAGGGTGTAGAAATAGTGAGGATGTATAATAGGGCTACTTGCTGGCTGGGGAGCAATTCATATTAGCTACTGTCTACTTCATCTCCTCTTATTGTTTGGAGTGGAAATTAACTCTCCAATACCTATAGTGCCATGGAAAACATAATCTACTTTTTTAATAGCTTGTAGATCAAATAGCTCAACTCTGGGAAATGGGTTCCAATAAATGCTCCATTTTGTTATGCTGGGCAGCAAATCCATATTATAGAAGCTATCTTCATTATTCATTGGTATTTTCCTAACTTAAAGTTTCCTTCAAGTAGTGTTAACATTTGACGATAGAAAATGAAGGCCAATAAACTGTACAGGGTACGTGCTTTGTAAAATGAATTGGCTTCTTGGGAATAGAAGAGCTACAACTTCAGTTGTAACAATTATGTTTTTATGGCCCAAGACAGAAATAAAATGTTGAAATGGGAAATTAATGCAAAAGCTTAGTAGGAAAATTATCAAAAGCTGAGAATCAGAGCATGTAAAAATCATTGTAATATATCAAAATATCTGTTTATGAATGATCAGTTACAGAGAAGCTGAGAGTTATAAATAAGGTTATACTTTCCCATTCTCCTAACATCAAATACTGGCTAAAAACCTTTTTAATAAAAATGTGTATTATGTGGATTTTACTTCCTTTTTTTCTCAGGTTCGGTTTTCCTCATTGCTTAAGGTAATAATTGAACAAAGAACAATTCATGAGTCAAAGACCACTTCAATTTCTAGTTTAATGATGGGTAGACAATGAAAGAATATATGGATATGAATACATATTATTTGGACACTGTAAGCTTCAGAGTATTTTATGATGCTATATTAGATGTAATACTTCTGTTGTCAGTCTGCAAAAGTTGTCAAAGCAAGAAAAAAAATCAACATGAGATGAGAGTGGGTTCCTAAAAAATTCCTTAAAGAATGTCTGCAAATCCATATTGTGGTAATGCTTGAAAATTTATAGAACAGTCTTCTGGTCGTTGCTGGCTAGTGTCACCTTTTTCTTATTTTTATTTAATTTTTTTTCCCATTCATTATTCTGTTGTTTATTTGAATTACAAATAAGTCTATGATGTCTGGGAGCAGTTTGCAGTTGTGTATACAGGGATGCAATATGCCTCATAATCTTTATTAAGAAAGACTTCCATAAAATCCAAAATTGCATTAAAAATTCCCAGTTAATTCACTGCCCATTGGAACTAAATTAATCCTTTTTTTGTTTACTTAATCTGATTAAACTTTTCATGCTCTAGTATCTGCATGCATATTTCCATGTGCAGCGTGTGCATAGGCCACATGCAGGATAGAAAAAAAAAATCATTTTTAAACAATTTTAAGCTTCCAGTTACTGAGAGCCTAGCCTTTGGTTTCCATAAATGCAGAGCAGGTGCCATTAACTTGTTTATATCTGACTTTATAGATGTTCTGGAAAGACTCTAATGTGTATTAGAATGCACAGAACGATATTAATTTTTGTGTCAGAAAGCTCCCATCTCAACTCAGGGTGACATTACTGTATTCCATTTGGTATGAGCACATTAAATCAAATAAACATATAAACAATCTCTCATCCTACTTAAAATATTTAGAAGTAAAAATGATAGGATTAAAAAATGTTGTGTCTTCCCAAGGTCTGGCAGAATGTTTGTGTGAAAATGAGAAGCTGAAGACAGACATATCAATAGCTCCTTAAACTTCAGCATTGCAACAGCATATGAATAGTAAAGAAACATTTTTCAGGGAAAACAAGTTCCTACAAAATGTTAAGGTTACAAAAAAGGTACAGAGATTTTAGGCTTTCTGAACAGTGCCTGGGGAAAGATTAGCACTTTCAAACAAGATCCTCTTGAGTCAGCAAAATGAGTAAGGAGCTGCCAGAAGCCAATTCTTGCTTATTGTCCTTTCAGACACGTAATAGGTGATGGGAAGTCACCTATGGGAAGTCAGTTGAGATGGGGAACTCATTTTAAAAAGTCAAATCTTAGAACTTCACAGGGACTCCCTTGAAATCCCCAGTCTGAGACGTTGCTTCATTAATAGATATGTACGTGGACTCTCTGAAAAGCAGATAGTTTTCAAAAAAATTTGAGGTGGTTTCTTTGGTTTCTATTCAGCATGTGGCTGCAGTCTCTAATTCACACTTTCAGGCTAAGAGTGATTCTGTTCACAACATTAAGGTGACTAAATTAATTTCAAATCCCTTCAGACACATGGGGGTCAGGAAAATCTAGGGTTTACTTGTAATGCTTAAAGTGATCTTGTCTTAAAGGAAAGATGAGTAAGTTAAAGTCCCATATCCCTCTCTTTAATCATTTTTATATCTCTTATGCAGTCCTGAGTACTGATCGCTAGAGAGTTTTTTTATCAATAGAGAGGCTGTGGATAGTGTAGGGAGTTGGTGTAAGAGATTTATCTTTAATATTGTTAGCTGACAACTCTGTTTATTTGAGATAATAAAGAAACATGGTGTTAACTTTGCAGTAAAACAGGAACTGCTGCTGAAAATTGCCAGCTGAGCAGTGGTCAGCCCAATATGTCAGAAGGCAGTTGTTCTTGATTTTTCAACAGCCAGAATAATGTTAGTTTTGCAGGAATTTTTTCATTTATATAGTTTCTTATTTTGCATGTAGTTCACAGAAAAAAAAAAAAAGCTATAAAAAGATACAGTAGAATACCTGATCAATAGGTGGAAAATAGTAACCCTCTCAACATCAATATATTCAGCATTATGTGTTTAATAGGAAGCTGTTACTATTGATTTATTTTTTAATTCACCATCCATTAAAATGGTTTGCCTTTGTATAATGGGGTTTTTTTGTCAATATGTTTCAGCAAGCTCCTTCTTCTATCTTATCTGTGCAATAGTTGGTGCTAACACAGATCAAAGTGTATCAGACATTTCACAGTGCACAGTTTAATGAAATGTGACTTACTTAATTTTTTGCAATTTAGGCATCCAGCAAAGTGTCTTTCAGGGATGCTTGTGTCAGACATTCAGGTGGAACTCTGAGCACATCTGTCTGAGATCTTTGGAAGAAGGGTTGTGACCACCCTCCCTTATGGAACATGAAGGGCTGGCTCCCACAGACACATGCATGCCAGGCCACTGAGGTGGAATGAAAATATCTGATTTTGAGATGTGTGGTCATTTAAGACTTTTGTCTCCTGACTAAAAGCTAAGTGATAGAAATCCATTACATTTCATGGGGCTAGCTCCAACACCATCTCTAGCTCTGAAAAGTGCCCAATGTTATCACAGTCACTCTGATTATCTCCTGTGGCTTTAAGAGGGAAGTGTGAGAACAGGGGTTTTTTTTCTTCTTTTATTGTGTTACATCATGAAGCAAAATCTTTAGTATTAATTATTTATCTCAGTGGAAGTTATATTGGCCTTGTACTAATGCTATCTGCCAACCCTCCCACAGAACAGTGGTTGAGGACTTTATTATTTAAGGGATGAGAAGACAAATTCTTTTTGTCTTGTTTATTTGTCTGTGGTGGTTTTATTTTAGTGTGCATTTGTTATGCTAGTTCAGGAACCCTCGAGAAACAATACTATTCTTCACTTCAAATCACTCCTTAAACAGAAGTTATCTTTGTTGTGACAATGTGGGTTTGCTCTTTTGTGTGAGTTGACTGTTAATCAACAGGCTGTTCATTTCTATTGGCTTCACAACTAGCCTAATCAGTTCGTTACTGAGCTTAACTAAAGTGTTTTCTTCCACTCTGCAAGAAAAATACTTCTGAAGCAAGCAGATGGGCACTTGACTGCCTTTGCTCTCAATGTGTACTCTGTGCTGCACTTAGATGGATGGCTGGCAGTGATCCCAGCCTCTTCCCTTCCTGAGATCCTGTATTGCTACATTTCACCTTCATGGCTACTGAGGTTTTACATGTTCATTAAATAATGCAAGACTAAGGATGACACATATATACATGCAGACAAAGAACCATAAAAAATCAAAAATGGTTCTTACAGTGTTTTAACTTTTAATACTATTATGAAAGCAAAACACTTACTGGAGAGAAAAAGTAAGGGTAAATTGAATATTTTAATCAGTTTTTCTCTGCTTTCTAGGCCAGCATCTCATACAGAAGACTAAATCATTTTGACAAGTAAATGCATTTTACTGTCTAATTGTTTGAAATAGCATGAAAACAGCCATATTGCTACAATAAACTTGCTTTGATGATTGAACTTGATATTTTTTTATCACTTCAGTATTAGCCTCTACAAATTGTCCCTCTCTTATCCAATAGAATTTCAGTATTCTTTCCTCACTCATTTAAAAACAAAACAAAGCAACTTTATGAATCCCTTCACACACACACACACCTACCATTGCAGGAAAAATCTAAACAACAAAATATTATTGTAATCTTATAAAAAATATATGCAGGTCAAAAGACCAGTAATCACCACCTGTGGATTGAAGTCCAGCATCCTTGCATTGTTGCATTGGTGTTTGATATGCTTCCATTCATTAATGAGGAGTAGCTGTAAAAAAAGGTTAGTGTTATTTCAGCATCAGCGAGCTACTTTTTAGAACAAAATGTTAAAAATGCTTTACGATGGATACAGTTTACTGCTTTAGCAGTAATACAGTTTTTGTTCATCAAGGAGATTCAGGGTCTCAGAGTTTGCATTTTTATGAACTTGGAGGTCTTTTCCAGCCTTAACGGTTCTATGAGTCTATATAAGTGAATGCTACAAACAAGAGAAAAACACATTTTCTGTCTATTGTGTCAGAATATTTGCCATTGAAAGCTGGTTCATATCTAGTGTAAAGAAGAACTTGCAGATAAATATATTATTAAGCAATAAAGGAGTTTATGATGGGGTAAGGTGTATCACTTAAGCTGGTAATTCTTTAGTTTTCACAGTAATGATTTAGGTAAAAGATAAAAGTAATAAAAAATAGGACTATTAGTAGAACTGCTGTGTCTGTCTTACATAGTGTAAGGTATAAAAGCTCACTATGTCTGTTTAGAAAGGCATATACTTTTAGAAATATGTCAATTTCTAACTTTCAAGACATTAGGAAAGGATATTCTGAAAAAGTCAAAATGAAACCATCAGAACATTTCAGAATGAAATGTTTTATTTAATGATAGAGAATTTCTTAGAATTATTTGAATAATATGCAATGTAAGATAAAATCATTTCATAGCCTCATGCTTCTGTCAGATTTTGAGTGTTCCCTCCATATTTTTTTATAATGGAAAACCTTTTATTACAAGCAACTAAGAAATACAGCAGCTGCAGGCAAATGCTTTCAGTCAAACAGAGATGTGTTGTTTTTGTGTAGTCCATCATCCTGACCTGGAAAAAGTATTTGAATGTGAATATGACTTCTTCAGAGAAACTCTGATTATTGCTCTATGATCACCTTCATTATCTTTCATCATTTAAGATCCAATCCAGAGGTCCAAGCATTCAACAGGAGTATTTTATTCAGGCTTCCATGGTCTTTGGATCAGGAGGTGAAAAGGGGTTCCAAGTCTCATTATTCAGTGAGAACTACTGGAGTTTGATTCAAAAGTGAAGCAGATATTGATCTGCTGTGTGAAACTATTACATGGTCTTCTGAACATTTGGACTAAGCCCTGGAATTGTTGTACAAGGTTCTGGCTTAATATGCAAGTCATATTGGCTAACCAAATGTGAACCTAAAAATCCACTGAAATTTTATAGCCTGCAAATTCTGGTTAACCTTCTTAACCTTATTTCATGCCTAGCTAATCAATAAATATTGTGCTGGTGTATTATTTTTTTGTTGGTGATAGATTCTAGTAGGGTGTTAATGTGAAAAGTTCTGATGTACTTACCCCGAGAAAGCTCAGTTTGAGAATCAGTCTGACATGGCTCCAGTATAAACACCTTGACCCCTTGACTCAAGGCTTCTCCACAGTGTATTGTGAGAAAGTAATTTTTCAAGCCTGAAAGTGAGAAGTGGAAGCTAGTCTGGACCTGGGTTTTTCTCGGTATAGGAAGGGGACAGAAATGGCAGAGCCACCTAGAAAACAAGGACAGAATTAGAGAATGATGGTTTTGGTGCTTATGCTGTCGTGCAAAAGAGAGATGGAAATAAGGATGATGTCTCAGCTGAGTCTGCTGGTTCGAGGGGGGCTGGAAATAGGTGCCTTGGATCACAGCCTACCCCTACCTGAGCCTCAGCAGTGGCAGTTTATGTCTAAGGTTTGCTGCCAATACAGATGATGTTTGTACCACGGCTGTGGTTGTTTTCTCTGTTGACTGAAGCACCCACCGAAATTGTCTGTGCCTAAAGTTTACTCTGTGCTTCCAACAGTAATTCCGTTCTTGTTTTGTTTTGCTTTGAGAGATGTTCAACACTCATTTATCTCCTTACAAAGTCAGTTGAAAAGACACATGGTTTTTTAAAGATTTTAAAAATACTTTCTGGGGATTGATTGTGACATTTCAACTGTTCCTCCTATATTAACATTGTAATTATACTGCTGGGTGTAGGAAAAAAAATTTAAAAAATAAAATAAAATCAGCATGGTTCAGAGATCTTGAAGTCCATCAAAGATTTCAGAGAGCTTTAGCTCCGGAAAATCTGGGAAGGTTTTCAGGAAAAGTCCTCAAAACAAACATTTTACAACGAATCAGTAACAACTTAATCCACATTAATTAGGACACCAACATTGTAAGCACAATTAAGGAGTGGTGTTAAGTGAGAAAGCTTCTTAACATTTTGCTCAGATTGTGTTGAATAATGATGTACTTAAATAATGTTTATTTTGATTCAGTAAAAATTTCATTATACAGGATTATATCTACAAATATAGAGTAAAAAAAGTACTTAACATTAAATCCTAACACAAAATCTTAATTTGCAAAAGATTGAACTTTTCTTATATATATATATTCTTATATATATATATTTTCTTATTAGAATAATTTCTAAATAATTCATATATCTTTGAAGTAATTGGGTTTTGTTTATGTTCACATTAGTGTCCATGAAAAAGTTCCAGCAAAATAAAATATTTTCTAGGACTTTTATTTCTTTCAGTGATAGATGGTCAATTTCCAGAGAAATCTTGTCTTTTCTATAGAGAGAAAATGCCTGGAGTCACAATCTTCCGTCATAAAAAATAGTAAAATTGCCATGAAAACCAAACCTTTATGTAACCAGGGCATTTTGACAATCCTGATTGCTTCAGATGTCCAAAATTATGATTGTAAACAGATGTCAGGCAGGTATTGCAAGAAGATTTTTTTCCTCCATTCATTGCATATAAAAGAATTATAAAAATAAAAGCTAGGAAGATTGATTTTTGCTGTCTGTGGTGCAGTAATTCAGTAAAATTGAAATCTGACATTTGTTGACTTAAGATTAGCAGCAGTCAGGCACAGGGAGAAAACAATGCCTTATAAAATTTTCTTTCTGACTTATGTTCCTAATCCCTGTAAAATGTCAAATTGAAGGTGAGAAAGAGCAAAACTCCTGTGCAAGAATGTAATGAGAGAAACTCTTTGCCATGTGACCAACTGTTGCCGTGAATACTCGCAGAACATCATTTTTCCTGACAGCAGAGCAGTTGTGTTTTCATACTGGTTAATCCGAACACACCAAATGAATTCTGGTGACATTTACTGCTCAGGTTTCAGTTTTTCTTCTTCTAGTCTCATGTGTAATACTCTTCCTGATTCCCTGTTCCGAGGCAACATACAGTGTGGATGCACTGAAGCGTGCTATTTGGGCAACTTCTTTCAGGCTGACTCCCTCAAGAATAGATGCCATACAGCTTGTGCGTCATTGCTTAGGTATAAAAACAGCACAAACTGTACGTTGCCAGAAGAAACAAACAAACAAAAAATTGCCAAATTAAAAAAAAACCCCTGGCTTATAACCATTTGCACTCCCCTTCCCACCATTTTTTTTGCTGTAGGCAGACAGCCTCATGACAGTTGAACTGCCTCAGAAATACGAACCTACATTGACATTAGCTAAGTGTTGCCACAAAATTGAGGCAGGTCATGCAGTTCTTATGATCTGCTGGATATTAATGTGTTTGAAGGCAGGATAGAGCACCTCACTCAGCAAGTCTGTTCTTTACTTAGTCCTACCTTTCTGTTTGTTCAATGTGAGAAAAAAAATCCTTTATTGCATTCAAAACCACCTGCAATCACAGTGCGCTTTTGAATTTCTCTTGCTTGCTTACTTTTTCCTTTTTGCACTTTGTATGATTTGGATAGACAATATATTTTCAACAACATTATGTGTTTACATGTTAGCGGGTGTTTGTGAAAAGGCTGATTTATTTAATGCTGCTCTAAATGCCTTTTCTCCTTTTTGTCGTAAGGACCCTTAATTTTTGCCAGAAGAGAAGGGGAGAACTTTACAAAGACAGCTTTTCTTCAAGTTAGATCCTAGGTTTCTTCTGAGAAATTTATTTCAAGAAAGACAAACTGTTTCCACAGAAAATCACCTTACCAAAACCACAGTTATTAATCAGAAAAGGTTTGAATGGAAACGCTTCGTCCACTCCCATTTCCTTCTGCATTAACAGCTATCTTCAATGCACAGATCTTTGAATACCTTCCAGTTATATCCCTCAAAGATTAGAGATGTGGCCCTCCCTAACAGTTGCCTCATTTGCAGTTGCCTGATCAGCTCTCAGCCCTCAAGCACAAGTTCAGTGTTTCATAACATTAATTTCTTATAGCCTACTTAAAATCCGGGAAAACTGAAGACATTCCCTTGAAGCAGCAATGATGTAAAATCTATTACTTGTATATTTTTTATGTTCTTTGTTATCTTATTAGTTTACCAA
>VYXD01016395.1:119995-131848 GCA_013397195.1 Hylia prasina | reverse complement strand
TTCTTTATGTTTTACAAAAAAAAAAAAAAAAAAAAAAGAGGGAACATATTTAATGGTGCTTGCATTTTTTCTCTTCCTCACAACTCTTCTTTCAAAGTTCTATTTTTAATATTTTAATATATTAATTTTATTTAATGGAAATTTTTTACATAACTGTCCAATCTTATAGCTAACAGAAACTAAGCAACTCTAATTCTTTGTTGCAGCAGTCTATCATGCAAGTATATGCATACTCTTCATTGTGCACTCTTCAATAGTGAGATTGTACAAAATTACAAGATATGCATTGACTTTTTTACTAGTGGCCAATGTAGTGTTCATTGTGGTGATATTATTTTCAAGTACTGTGCGCATGGTGTAAGGCCGTTACTGTAAGAATATAAGAATAATAGTATCAAAATGACAAGCAGGACTTAATCTTCATCAAGAAATTGATGTGTGTTTGAGGTAATGCTTTTACTTCTAAATTTAGAGATTTTAAACCACCTGTTTTCTAAAAACAACTATAAGAAATACAGCAAAAGGGAAGAGTAGAAACCAAAGTTGCTAAAGCCAAATGCAGTAAGTTAGATCTGTGGCTCAGTAATCAGCACTGGAATCTTTCAGCAATATCCAGAAAATTACAGATTCTGTCCAGTTTCCTTGGCTTTGTCTCATTCTGACTGGATGAGCATGTTAAAGGACGAATGATTAGACATCTCTGGCTACTTTTGCTTTTTGAAATATCCATTTCTGCCTCAGTTCTCATGTGGTAAGTATAGTTTCTTAATAAAGGTCCCTGGTAAATTTCATGACATTCATCATGAGTGAATGAGTCAGTGAGACTGTACACCCCTGAAAAATGGAGGACAGAATCACACAGGAAGATACAGATGTTTGATCACATTTTTCATGTGCACAGAGCAGGGAAGAAACATTAAACTGAGCAGAACTGTTGGAACACCATTTTGAACCCAAATGAACTTGTTCTCTTGAATGGTATGGTGTACTAGTCTGAGGATTTTAGTGCTTTCATATGCTATGTGACTGTCATCTCAAGTAGAGGTGGAGCAGAAAAGGTGGATGACCATGCACACATTTTCTGAGATTCCTCTGCAGTGTTAGCAGGCCTTCTACTAATTGATACCTTTGCTCTTCGTGGCAAGGAGATGAGAATGATTAATCTTTGCACTGAATTGCTGTGGCAGAACCCCGCCTTTAAATTTCACATACTTTGAGAGTCAGTCCTTCTAAAGAATAGCATTACTCAGTGATCATTCAGGGCTTGCTTCATTTGGCATAAAAGTTTCATCAAGAGTTCAGGACTTTTGCAAAGTCTGGACCTCAAGAGACTTGAGATTGGCAGGAGAAGTAACTCTTGCTGTCTGAAAAAACATGGTTGTACAGCCAGCAAGAAAAAAAAAGAAGAAAATTTAAATCCTAGTTTAATGACTGACAGGGAAGAAATACAAAGTCTTGTACAGGATGAGAAAGGGTAGGCACCATCTGCTACTCTATGGAGTAGGATTATAAAATACGTCAGTCATGCCATCTATGAGAAAAGTGGAGAAAACGCTGCATGTCACGGCATCTGTTACCACAGGTAGAACTTTCAGGGAAGGAAAAAAATGCCTCATACAGTGCAGAGAAGCTGCGGCTGGTGGTTATGTGACTTTCAGCACTCCTTAATATTCAAGCTCTAGATTCCAGGTATAGTCTCCATCCTGATGGGGGAGGAAGCATACAGAGAAATGCAAGGGAGATCTAATATTTATCTTATTTTTTGTCAATAGAGAAAACATTAAAATATTTCTACTCTAAGAATTTATTTTTCCCATGTAATGTCACATCCATCATATTTCTAAACTAATGGCTTTGTGTCATGAGTTTGAAAGCTCCTTGACTTAAAAGTTTTACAAATGATGAAAAAGCTATTAACTCTGCATCTACTCAGAGAGGCAGATATTTGCTATAAATGACATTCAGGTTCTTAAGAGAAATGTGTTCAACACAGCAGCAGGATTGTTGGTACCATGCTTTTGACCAAAGAGAGTGTGGCCTAGCTCAGAGGACTGAAGGCCAGATCTTCCAATGACCAACAGCTGCATGTGCGAGGAACGAAGCAGATTAAAGGGGCTGGGGTGCTCAGTACAAAGGTGCATGTGATACCCAGGTGAGCCCTCTTAGTCCTCTAGAAAAGGCCTGGATCTGTCATGTTGGACTTTGATTTAATATTGGAAAAATGGAAAGGTGGGGATAACAACAGTATCAATCTGTTTTCCTACTGCAGTTTAGAAACCTTTGAGGGATGCAATTTGCAATACTTATGTAGGATTTTTTGTGCATATCTTGTCATCTTGTTTTCTAGCCTCCTACTGTGTAGATATCTTTATAAAGTACATTACAATTACATTTTTGAGTTTCCAGAAATATCATTTTACTGATCACTTGGAAGAATGTTCGTTTACATCTTTGCTCAGTTCTTAATGAACGACAGAGATCCACGAGAAGCCAAAAGAATGGTATTGTCCTCACATTTGACTGCAGCAGAGATGCTGTGTTCATGTTGTAAGGTTCATAAGAATGAGAATGCTAAAAGAAGAAAAGGACAAACATTTAACTGTTTTTTTCCTGTTGAACATTTTAGTTTTATTTTCTTTCACAAGTGCAGCATATTCAAACCAGAGGTCGTTTCCCAGAGAAATACCAGTTCCTGATCCTATTTACAAAACATCTATAATTTTTTAGACATTTAGTTCCATGTGAACCCATGGTAAGAGCGCTGCTGATCAGATCCTGGCTCTGCATTGCCATTTACATTGATGTCATGTGTCTGAGCTCAGAAACACTGCAGTCCATTTTTCATTAATGCTAGTCAGCAACAGACCTACAATCATTTGACTCATTGAATGGTGGGTAACATACGTGTTTTGAAATAAGGTAAGGTAAGAGATTTGATTGCCTTTCTCTTGACCTTGCCTTTGTCCTTTTAAATATTTTGTTTTATTTTGTTGCAAATCTAGGTATATTGCTCTGTACACTTCTGATTCTGTCTGTTACTTCTATAAAATCAGTTTCTACAGTAAACCACACAGAATTTTAACATAGATTCATATTAGCCAATTTGAGAAAAAAATACCATTTCCACATCAATGTAGATTTCTTTCTTGATTTTAGAACAATAATATGTAAGACCTAAGAGATATTTTGACATATGAATAAGAATGAAACTCCTGGTCTCATTCCTAAGGAGACAAAAGGGAAATAATACAATAACTGCCAAGAAATAATAAAAGCAATCAAACAAAAATTCTTCAAAATTAAAGACCTTTTGAATTTTTAAAACTTATGTACATGTACATATATTATGCATACTTCTGTTATATGTATATATACATATATGGAAAAAAATAAAAAACCTGTAAAATCTACTAGGAGAATTCAGCAAATTTACAGCTATTCATTCACAAATTGCCAGAAAATTTCTGACTTTACCCTGTGTTTTTCTTGAAAAAGAAAGTATTCTGCCTTTCAGGTCCCAAAAGTAAGGCTGGTCAAAAAAAGCTTTCTTTTCACTAGAAGATGAATCATAATTTATATGGCATTCACAAGGAGGACATAAATATGGAAAGCTAAGTTATCACTTCTTTGAAAATCCATAATTTGAAAACCATATTTTTTCAGTGACTTGTATCTCAGTAGGAAAGAGTATCACATTGAAAAGAAGAATCTAATAGATTTAATTGGAGTGTATTAGATTTCAAAGAGCATTTTGTTAATTTTATAATTCTGCAGTGATATCCTTAGACTGTATTGCTTGGATATTCAGATATTTAGAGAAAAAAATGCACAAATTTCTTATATTGAAATTCAATTTCAGGAAATAAGTTTAGAGAGCAACTGCAAAATTAAAATCTAAGGAATAGGAATTCCGAAATAAATACTGAGGTTTATTGTAAAGAACATCAGTTTTGGATGACTTGATCACTTTTTCCAGTGAATTAGAATAATAAATGATATTAATTTTTGTTATAATATTTTTTTTCTAATAATAAAAATTAAATTAAATTACTTTTTTCTGTTTGGGAGATAGAAAATATAGCTGACAATGGAAAACTCATGGGAAAAAAAGAGTTGAAAACACAAAACAAATAATTTATTGCCTACATTTAATATTAAAGATTTGACGACTAATAATGACAGTGTTGGTCGTCATGTAGATAAACATTCTCTAATTCTTTGAACAAATATTAGGACCTGTTTGACAGAAGAAAATCATTCTAAGTAATTATCTACTAGCACAAAGGGTAAATTTTGTCTTGACATTTGGAGTTTGAACATTTATTTTGACTTGACCATGACTGATGAAGAGACCTCCACACTTCTTGTATGTATTCAGAGAAGATATGGGATTGATGGATCCTGCAAGAAAGACAGGGAATGATTGTTTACAAAGGCATTTGATGACAATCTGAGGGGGAATGGATCCATACTAAAAGAGAGTAGATTTAGATTAGGTAGTAGGAAGAAATTATTTACTATGAGGGTGATGAGGCACTAGAATGGAAGAGGTTGCCAAGAAGTTGTGGATGCCCCATCCCTGGAACTGCTCCAGGCTGGATGGGGCTCTGAGCAACCTTGACTGGTGAATGATATCTCTGCCCATAGCCAGAGTTGAAACTAGATCATCTTTAAAGGTCCCTTCCAACCCAAGGCATTCCATGATTCTATGTATAATTCTCAAAAGCATCCTTCAGAAGCCTTTGCAGAATTAATGATACTCTGTATATTGTTGATTTTTTGGAATTTTTTATTATATTTTCCATAACAGGGCAGTGAAAAATAAAAAAACCTTAAAACACAAATGTGTTCTTTCCTGTGCTGTGATCAGCTGGGGGCAAGGCTCAATACACAGTTACTTGTACTAAATTAACTTATTATAAATATATATATTATAATCTAAGTAATAATCTGTAATATATATAAGTATAATCTATAATATATATAATCTAAAATAGATTAAAAAAAGCACGGAGAGACATTGTAGAGTATTAAGAGGGTAGATAAAGAAAATGCATATGAATATGTACATATGCATATATACACATACTTATTTATAATATGCAGCCATGTAAGTGAAACTTGGGTCTTCTTGTTCTCAGTACTAAACATATTTCCAGTAATATGCAATTGCTCCCACCAATTTATTTCCTATGTGAAATTGTTAGATGTCTAGTCAAAGGAAAGGAAACTGACACTGCAGCAAATTGCCTTGCTCAGAGTCGTGCAGTAAGTTCATGACTGATTAGTGTTCCTTTTCATAGTCAGACCAGTGATATGTCCTTTGTGAAGCAATGCTTCCTCCCCAGGAATAATAAGAAGGAAAATATCCATGGTTCTGAAGGGTAGTGTTTAAAAATGGAATTGTTTATTTATGGTTTTTGTTAATGGATGCCACCTATTTTAATTTTTATCATTTAAGAAGAAAAGGCTGGAAACTGAATAAAAAGTTTCAAGCAGTAAGCTGCAAAACTAAATAGAGATGTCAGTCCACCAGAAGTAGGGATTTAAAGTTCAGGTAAGCAGCAAAGGAGAGTAATAAAAGCTGGTATCATTCGGATCCCTTAAACAGCCCTCATTTGGAAACTTCGTTATTTTATAAGGAACAATTTACCTCCAGGATAATATAAAGAATCATTTATATCTTCTATAATTTTGCTATCAGTATATGCCTTCCTTTGAATACTCTTGATAAATTGATTAAGCTACTAAATTGCCTTTATTTTGCTTATCTACTTATTGTAGACAAGAATCCCTTTAACACTGCTACAGCTTATTCTAGAAAGCCTTTACAAAGTATTAAAGAGCAGAGTATTTTCTGGGTTTTTGTTTGGTTGTTTTTTTTTCTTTGTTTGTTTGTTTGGTTTTTGGGGGTTTTTTGTTTTTTTTTGTTTGTTTGGTTGGTTGGTTTTTGGTGGTTTTTGTTGTTGTTGTTGTTGTTTTGGTTTTTGTTTGTTTGTTTGTTTGTTTTTCCTGAGAATTATATTTCTCAGGTACCAGGAGTAGTCATAATGATAGTGTGAGTGGGTCTTCTCTGTTGATTTGCTGGTAAGTTTTATGCCACACTATGACATTGTAGGGTGTCTCATCGCCTGGATGAATTACACCATTTTTTGGTGTATGGCTGCAGACTCAAATATGAGAAGGAATCTACTGTCACTCTGCTGTTGCAATGGGGTTCATCCAAGTCCACAAGTGTATTGAAATATTCTTGTAATGTAGAGCTCTTAGTGGAATGGAACTTTATTAAGATGTCCAAATATTTTCTGGCCTTTCTTCTTTAAAGTAGGGTTTATTTTTTCAGAAATTTTGATAATAAATATTAAAAATGACTAAAAAAATTCAGATATATGAGACCATACCCAATATCAAAATGATGCCTGCCTCCAAAGTAATACTGTTTTATATCTTACTGTGTATTTAGAGGATAAAAAAAAGAATTAGTAGTTTCAAAGGCACTTTTGCTTTTGTAAGAGAGAAAAGAGCTTAAATTATTGTGGCTTTATTATTCCATAAACTGAACTATTTGCATAGAGTATTTAGGAAAACAAGACAACCTCTCAGAGTATTTATCACCCCACTGTTCCTTAATAAAATATGTGGGAAGATTTGGAGTAGGCAGTTAAGGTCCATAGGGCACCATAATCAGAGCTGTCAGGTGTAAAGTATTTTTTTCTCCCTGATCTTCACCATTTATGTTTCCAGGAATCATCTGAAATTTTCACAGCTGTCATTTCTTTCTACCTTTGTAGATAATTTTCCTTTAGAGACACAAATGATATTGGTAGAATTTTTTATTTTATATTTTAAGGAAAAAAAAACCTAATTAAGTGAATTAAAGGTTTATATTAGCTTTACTGGGTGATTCTTATACCAGAAACAGCCTAAATACCTAACAGAGACTCTTAAGAAATAATTAATTATCAAGCATCAAGACACAAACTGATCCTCCACATCTAAGTCAGAAGCTTTACTAAGTCACATGGATAGTCATAGCAGATGTATTTCTTCAGAGATATGGGTGTCACTTCACAAGTGGCTCCAAAGACAGGGATTGAAGAATTCCTAGGACATAGCTTTATACATACTGTACCAGTTGTCATCTGATGCACACAAAACTGCCTGACACTGATAAAGTGACAAATGATAAGCTACAGATATTACTTCCTATGAAAGCCCGAATCAGTGCTAGAAAGCCTGGAATTTGTCCCATATCTCATGATGCAGGATTTAGTTGCTCCCTGAACACACTTCAGAGGTTAGAGAAGCTGCTCATGGCTTCTTTGAATTTTTACTAGTAGTACAAGGTCCACCTTGAACTGTAAACATATGCTCTGAGGAGAATGAACATCTACTATCAGCAAGATTTATGGTTATAATTTTGCACTAAGTGACTCCCTTCAAATTCCTAATATTCATGTGAGTGTGTAGGTTTGTACACCATTCTTCTATTTGGTCCTGATTAAATGGGTCGGTTTGTGCTTTTCTTTTTGTTTTTTGGGAACTGGGAATACTTTCTTTAAGAAGGAGTGAGCTAGTGGGGGGATTGTGCGCTTCAGATTGTGTACTCAGAATGTGTAGCCTTGGAAAGTAAAACATCACGTGTCTAGCAAGTTCACAGAAGCACTGAGGTACCTCAATGTACACAATCTGTTGTAAAAGTTTACCAAAACTTTCATTTTTGTGGAAGCCCCTTGCCAGACACATCCTCATGTACGCAACAGAAATCAACAGCATTATCCCTGGAGTCTGACTTTTTCTATGGACTTCTGCAACCTCTAGTTGAAGATGCAGCAATCTTCTTGCAGATAGAGGCTATGGATAGTAGATAACAAGACTCCAGAGGAAATGAAGACATATATTTTCCTCTTTTAGTAACTGGCTATGGTGTGGAGATGATTTTTAGAACCACCTTTGATTATCAGTAAACTAAAGGACGCTGGAAGTGGAAATAGCTTATGCCCTGAAATAAATTAATTGCTTACAATGGGCAGTATAGCAAGTTGACTGTGATTTTTATATTCACTCAACGCTTTTTATGGTTAATAAGCTGAGAATGACAAGTACAAGGAATATTATTCATATAATTAATAGTGATTTAGAGAGTCTTTATCCATAATTATGTTCATGTTAAACCCTCCCGATCAGTATTGAATAGAGATCTGAAGGCTGTGTTGGAGCAAAATTGTATTGATTTAAACGCCAATTGTATCTCTATGTCTGAGGTCAGTGTTAGTTCTTCACTGTTTTATAGCTGTATTACTGATTTTTTTTCTGTTGTTCTCTGCATAACATTGCACTGTTACTATATCTATACAAAAAAAAAACCAACAAAAACCACAGTTGAAGTCCAAAAGCCCTGACTAAAGCTATATAAAACTAATTCTGTATAAATTAGGGTAGGTTCTGAAACAAAAAAGTCCATAAAAAGGACTTATGCCTTCACTGTGTCTGAGAATATAATGAGAAGTGATTTCCCCACTCTCTAAAGGAGTACATCTAAAGCACAACTAAATTTAATTTGGATAAAATAGTGTTCAGGCTCTCTAGATACTCACCCAAAATAGATAAATGCTTAAAAGAGGGAAATATCTTGGCATCTGTAAAGCAATTACTTGGTCTACAATGAAGTTGCAGTCATATGTTGAGAAAAGTCTTTTTCTTTTCAGTACTCTTCTGGTAATATGGAGGATTATGTAGCTCTCCTACCTAACAAGGCTGACAAATACTATTGCAAAATGTTACATTGTCAGATATTAAAGCAATGACAACTTAGGGAGCTTTATACAGTCTCAAAAATGCACTAGGAAAATGTTCAACACATTTTGTAATCTCTACAAGAATAAGAATGTCCTGAAGGTCTTTGCTGCTCATATGCAGTGACACCTTTATATCTTGCACAGTTAAAAGGACTACACATACAAATGTTTCCAATATGGAGTTTTGAATGCTTACATTGTAGTAAATGGGGAAGAATAATTTAATTTTAGATATGTATGTATATATTTATTTATTGATTTACTTACTTATTTGAATACTCCCTAAACCTATTGCAATATGGCAATTAAGAAGGATTTTTCCCCAAAATATTTTCTGTCTATAATAATGTATAACCTATTCTGTATATAATTCTGTATATAAGAACATATAATCTATCTTCATTCACTGGAATTCCACCTTCCATGCTAAATGTTATCATAGTGTCTTGCATAAGTCGTAGCATGGAACTCCTGAGAGGATGACATTTCTTTACAGAATATACTAACTTTCATCAACAAAAAGCACCCATGCTTACTGAAAGGTAATCTTCTAAGGCTGAGGGAGAAGCAGTTAAGACATAAGCAAACCTCATGTATTACTTTTTAAAAGTGGAAAAATAGCACTAAAACTTGTTAACTGCAGCTTGTAGAATAAGGTTTTTTATGCACTGTTCTTCAGTGATGCCAGAATTTACTTGCCTTTTTTTTTTGTTTCACTTGATCTAGTTAAGATGTGTGGGAAAAAAAAAAAAATAAAATAACAACAACAACAACAAAAGGAATTAAAAATATCCTCAATGACTTCTATGAATGTGAAGGTTAATTAGGCATATGTAGTAGTATAAAATGTCTAAGGACATTTTATAGAGATATTGAGTAATAAAAGTTATCCCATTTGTAAAATTAGACAGTTACTGAAGAAAGTTACATTTGTTCTACTTCCAAAAGAAGGTCAGAGGACCTAATAAAACAGATCTATTTAAATATACAATGGATAATTAGCTACTCTCATATCAGTCTGGTACCTCTTTGCATATTCTGTATTAATACTTGTTTAGGGCTAAAAATCATTTGACCCAAGCTATATATTGCCTGGTATTGAAAGCACAAAGGAAACAAAATCTCTATATAAAGAAATGAATCAAAATGCTTGTAGTTTGGAAAATTGCTTTTTTGATATTGCCTGCTCTGTCATAAATGTGAAAGATGTGGTTTGTAGAAGAGAAAGTACTGAAACCAACAATATATAAAGAAAAAAATCACACATGCAGGAACAAAAATCATCATTGGCAGGAAAGGATATTAATCAAGCAGGCATATATAGAAAGTGGTTTGAAACCACTTTCAATGTGTTGAGTTGTACCAAATTTTCTATGAAATAGGAAAAACAAAAATAAATCAGTATTCTTTAAAGGGACGAAATACGCAAACGTAGTTATTAGTGAAGTACTACTTTGTCTTTAACTGTATTCTCTTTATCTCTCTGTGTTTCCTACTTTGGGAACCTCAAGTGCCATCATGCCAGCAAAATCAGCAATGAATAATGTACTTTTTATGCAGTTCTTTCCTTTGAAGAATCCAATGTTGAAATATTAATTAGTTTTCTGTGTAAGTCCTAGATAGCTTTTCCTCAGCAAAGCCTTTACAGAACAAGGGAAAAGAAGATTTATCCCCCACCATCCTAAAACTCTAAATAGAACAGGCAGTAAATGGCATCAACATATTTTGAACTAACTTAAAAAAAAAAAAAAGCATATGATTAAATCCAAGTAGAATTTCAATCTGCAAATACTCACCAGTCTCTACCTCCTATACAAGGTGAAGATTCATTTCTGGATTAATTTCTGTTATGGTCTTTTGAATCAGAAAAATCTTTCTTGCAGGGTTAGCTTTTTTGCAAGTTATATACAACTCAAACTCAAATATTAAATATTCCCATGAGTTCTGATTTCTTTCCATGACACATACAATGCAAAATACTAGAAAAAGATATTTAAACTTTTATATTAACTCTTATAAAAATAACACTGGCCAATATTTTAAGATTTTATCCACATCAGATTTGGAAAGGTACATATGTGCATACCCTTTCCTAAAAATTTGGACAGAAATGAAAAAATATGCAAGCATTATGTGGGGACCATGGAGGGGTTTTTTCTTATTAACAAGAGTTAAATATTTTGTTTGTTTCTGGATGTTGCCTTTAAAAAAAAATTGATATTGTGTAATCTGGATGGATTTGCTTCTGAAAAGTCAGTTTCAGTGAAGGCAAGGAAAAAGCCGCAGAATTATAATTTCTTGTTGATTTCTTGATCTTTATTATGCAGTCAACAGGAAAAACTAAGAGGTAATAGTTCATGATTTTTTGTTATTATTATTTATTAACTGAATTAAGTTTGACATGTTTCTATATGGTTTTGAATTCCTATACTTCAAATTACTTAATTGTTATTGAGTCTTTTTTCATGAGTTTACTGTCTTGATTCTAAATTGTTGGATGCTTTTCATCAGATATTATATAAATCTATCAAAATGGTATAAACATATAAAAAAAGCAGTAATGTGAGAAGTATTCTTTAAAAACATACTTGTTTAAAATCCTTAAGGACCTTTTCAGAAAAGCTGTGTCTTCAGCATCAGAAGATCTATAGCTTTTTAAAGTTGCCAGAGCCTCTTTTAAATGAAGTTAGGTTTTTAAAGCATGCATTTAAATGTCTATGAATATTGCATTTCATCCAGATTTCATTACCATTATTTTATTTTACTTAAGCAGGAAAACATTGCCATACTTAGCTGATATGTTTTGGTTTAACTGCACACTTATGCAGGCATTTGCAAAGGCAGGCAAGCAGTCGTCCTAATTGAGCACTAAGAATAGGATGCACTTTGAAAACATGAGTATGTGTACTTGGCAGGTTGCTGAAACAGGGAAATGTCATCTCTGTAATTTGCAGTTAGTGCCATCCAATACCACAGGCGTTAAGCACAGTTCTGTACTTTCATGTCTCAGTTCAGTCAGGTGTCTAACAAAAAAAATGGAGGCAAAGGAAGGGGC
>VYXD01016395.1:28780-115431 GCA_013397195.1 Hylia prasina | reverse complement strand
AAGGAAGGAAAGGAAGGAAGGAAAGGAAGGAAGGAAAGGAAGGAAGGAAAGGAAGGAAGGAAGGAAGGAAGGAAACTGACTTAAAGTTCAGTCCAAACTCTAATAATTTCTAAGGTTTGAGGGAATATTTTCCAGTTTGCCTGTTCAGATTTCTCTTTTATAAGACTAAAGACCACATCGGTGAACAGATGTCTCTGAGAATTTCTGAAGAGCTGTCAGTACCATCAGTATTTCATTTGGTTGGCTGGATAAGTCTTACAAAGCATTAGTGAATCAGGCTTTTAAAATGTTATGTGCTGTGATTTGTGTGCACCATCTGAAATATCAGTCTTTATCATTTTAAGAGGTGTTCTTGCCCACAAGAGAAGAAACTGCCATAAAGCTTTTCCTTCCTATTACAGTTTTAAGTAGAAAATATATTGCTATGTACATATAACACATTTGAGTAAAAGTTGCTCTTGGGACTTCAAATCTTTCTCATTTTCATGTTATTATCACTTCAAGGGGTTGAATCGTAAGAATATCTTAACACAGGACTGTTGTTTTAAAATATTTTCTCATCCTTCTTTGAGATAGGCAACTAACTCTCACTGTTGAAAACTTATGAATTATGAACCCAAGGCTGGACTGCATCAGATTTTGAGTGGAAAACCTTGGCAGTTTTCTGTGAGAGGGAAAAAAACCCTGAAGTGCTTTACAAAGTGGGATCATGATACAGCATTGATAAAAATTTGCATTATACTTTTAAGAAAATTAAATATCATTTATTTCACTATGCAGTACAGGATATAAAAATGATATTATTTAACTTAAGAAACAAGAATAATATATGATTTATTATAATACCTTGTATTTTAATTTTTGTATTTGCAATTATTATTATACTTCTTGTATGGCAAGCACTTGAGTTTAAATTTTTCCCTTTCTTATTGGCATGAAGAATACATTCTTACATCCCTCATTTTAGTGTCTTTGCTTGAGGCTGTGCCTGCAACTTACAAAGACTATCAAAGGAAAATTGTGACTGAGATTCAAACTGTACTGAGCTGGAGGGATACAGCATTCTTTTAAAGTTTACTTTAGAACTTTAAATCAAGAATTTTTTAAAAAATTCAGTCAGTTTCAGTCATCTCTAATACATGAAACAGCATTTGAGTTTTGCTAGTGAGTTTGTGTTTAGTTTTCTACAAGATTTGCAAAAAGTCTCTCAAAGAGGAGAGGAACAAAGAGCCTTTAAAGTCCAACAGCAACCTGGAATGATTTTAAGGTTGAAGTGGAATGCAACATTTTTCTTTGTCACTTTTTGCAAAAAAGTGGGATTTTGTGATGCAAAATATTTCACTTGTTGTATATTTTCTCAGAGAGAAAATCCATATAGTTTAATAAAATATTAATTTAGTCATGATAAGAGTTATTTGAAAGTTAAAAGTGTTAATTTCTTCCACTATAGGGGGGGAAAAAAAGTGAAAACAGAAATTTTTAGCATTGGATTATGAAATCAAACACTAAAGGGTTGGGTATATTTACATTTTGTTTGTGGACAAATGCTCTTCATTCCATCACAATTCAGTAGTTTGAATCTCCTCTCGCACTTCCTATATCACTTTATAGTGCAGGAGCATCTCTTTATTTCCTTTTTGGGTATCCACCTTTGTTACCTACCAGCGAGAATGGTAGAATTTCCCAGCTATCTAGTTAGTCTCATATTTTTCTTTGACATTACATGCTGCAATAGGAAGAAAAGCTTGACTCATACACATGCACATTTGCATAGGATGCAACTTCTTCTGTCCTGTGCTCTCCAAATCTCATTCAGGGGTCAGACTGCATCACATCTCCTTTTCTTTAAACAGCCATCTGAGCACACAAAAAGGAAAGGAAATGTAAGGGAAATGTTTGTTTGAGATCATTATAAATAATCTTCTCCCAAAAGCATTTTGATAAATTTCTATTGCATTGCACTACTTGCTTGACTAGTTAACACTTGCATTTAGGTGAAATTAGAGTAGTTTTTATTCATTTAGTTTCTGGTAAATGCTAAGAAATTTGGCACACTGTTTTGAGTAACAGCATTTTTTTGAAAGAAACAACCATGCTATTGTATATGATACCTATCACTTCATATCTGAGAAAAAAAATCATCAGGATGAAATGTTGTATAATGATTTTTTCTAACTTTATTACGTTACTGAAATTTGAAGAGTGTGTAATTTTTTTCCTTGTTTTTATCTTAGAAAATAATTTTTTAAAGCTGGGATTTTTTTGTGTTCTGTTAGTGCAAAAGGCCCTTTGAGAATTGATATGTTGTACTTTGCCTCAAAGAAAATTTTATGGTACTCACAATTAAGCTGACATATTTTCATCAGCCTTTGTGTTATTTTTTAGAAGCATGTGTTTCAAAAAACATAACTAGAATCCACATTAAGTGTTTTGCTTCTTGAACCCAGCCAACACAAGGACGAGTCATCCCTGCCAATCTACTGTTTTTTTGCCTGTGAGAAAATGTGTTTTCCAAAAACAATATCTGTGCCACTATCATAAAGGAATAATAAAATGTTATAAAAGAACTAGAGTTTTTTCTTTCAAGAATTCCACAAAGAAAGCTTTCTCCAAAATGAAATTCACATATCACATTGTGCCTTTATCTCTTCCGTGTATGAGCTGTAAAGGAAAAAATTAAATCTGCCAATTATTTCAGTAGAGGACCCAGTTCTTTAAGGTGCTGAGTGCCAGCTGAAAGTGAAGGCAAATGCATATAATTCTTTTAGGATGTCAGCAAAACTTTGACAATGGTTAGCATTTATGAAAAAAAAGACTTCGTTTTTCCTCCAGTGGCAGAATGAAAAGAGATCTCCTATTTCCACGCATGCCTGATAATATGAAAATTAGTATAAATAAAAATGCAAGTTGAAATCTTGTTCCCATGTATATTAGATGGTGGGTTAGAAAAGGTGGCATATTGCCCTGTTGTTTTCCTGAATAACTCCTGCACATTTCTTATTGCAGTATCCTTGCCAGGGGTTGCACTTGACTCTTATATGCCTTAGGGATACAAAATATTTTGCCCTCAAAGTTCAGTTGATGGATTTCTACCCTAATATTAAATCCAGGCTAATGGATTGAACATTCTATTACATTACTGCTTATATCCCACTTAGGACCCTTATTTTTTTATAAACTCAAGTGGAGCCATCACAGCAAAGAATTCAGCCCATGAAATTCAAATTTTTGGTGTTTTCTAAAAATAATTTTTCAAGCTCAGTGTAAAAAACATGTGACATTAAAAATATGCTAAATAAGGCATAACTTATTATTCAGGCCCCATAATTTATTATTCAGGCCCATGGGCTGCTCCTTGTTTAGATATACTCTTCAGGTCCACGGATGCCACATAAGGCTTTCCAATTTAAATAATGTGAATATATCAGCTACTACCCAAACCTACAAAGATAATTAATGCCTAGTCGTTAGCATGTCTGACTAGACATACATCTGTGTCATTTTCAGCAAATTTTGTCAGTAGTTGATTCAACTTTTACTCACACTTCTCTTCATTTAAATTGTTAACATTTCTAAGCTGGCAGAGGAATAAATAAACAATCATACAGCTCTAAGTAATTATAAAAATTGCTGAACTGGTGTAATTACAGTGTTTGTTTTCTCTATTTGTTTGTCATATTGTGGTTGAGTTCAGTGTGGCAAAAGTTCAGTGAAAGGCCCTTTGGATATTAACCCAGGAGGTGCAGAGCAGACTCCAGCTTCCACAGGATTTTCAGCTCTATTGTGGGCTCTAGGAGATGATTTCTTGGGTACCCTTGTTAACAGTGGGGAAAAATCTTTCCAGGAAGAAATAAGTGACCTTCTTCTCACCTGGGAAATGGACTGTCCAGGCATTCAGAGATAGCTGCAGCCTTCTTCCATGTTTCAGCTACTGCAGGCAGCAATTTCTTGGGCAGTGTGATCCCAGGAACCTACGATGAGGACACAATATAGAGACTTAAGTTGCAGCAGGACTTCTGTAATCAGAAACCCTAAAAATCCATGAAGTCCTTTAATGTTCCTTAAATACTTAGGGAAGACAATCTCTCACTTTGGCTAGAAGCAAGCTGGTAAGAGACCAGAGAATTTGCATTTCTCACTTTTACTTTTTTTAAAGTTTATCATGTTTTGTTATTCATGCTGACATTTATGACTCTAAAGTTAGCACTTTCTTTTTGTTTGGCCTTTATGCTTGTAAAAAGTAAAAAATCAGCCTGTTGAAAGATACCCAGCTGGAAACAAATAGTTCTCCTTTTCTGAAAGCAGCAGGATTTAGCAAATTTAGTTTAAATAAAACCTACAGTACAGCAAAACCAGAGTCCCACTACTATACTGGAAGCAAGATCTGCTTTTCCTCATAATTTTCTTTTTTTTTTTTTCTTTATTTTTCTTCTCTTTTGTTATTGTTTTGTTTGCTGGAACATAAATCTATTCCTTATTAATTATTTTTCATGCTATCCATATAATAAGAGTTTTAGAAATTGAATGGTATTTTGAATACATGGAATCTTCCCGCATTTAATTTTCTGTATTTTGCCTCAGTTCTTGTCAGAAACATGCATTTAATAAGTCTCTGTGCCCCACACCTGATGTGCTGTATGTGCTTGCCTGCAGGCTTTTAATTTACGGCAAGGTATCCTGCTAATGAAATATCTTTCCACATTGTTTCTCTTTCCATAATAATCCACCCAGGTATTGCTACAGTGTTTGTCAAAAATAAACAAAAGCCCCTAACTCTAGTACTAAATTTGAATATGAACCCAGAAGAAGGAATTGAAAACTTGCTTACACATGTAGCTGTTATGTCCCCTGAAAAAAGGCGTATCTTAAGTTGATTGGCAATAAAAATTTAAATTAAGAACATTTTCATTTTTTATCTGTTTTTATCTTTATATATTATTTCACTGTTTCATTTCATCTGTATACTGCTTAACAACTTCTTTTTTTCCCTATTGTGCCTTTACAATGTTTCCCTATAAAAGGTCCCTTTTCCCCCCCTTTCATCTCCCTTAGTTCTCCTTTTTAATTAGTGAAAACTTAACTTCAACAAACTTTCTTCAAGGTTACCCTGATGTGAAGAAAAGTGGTCTCATTTTCCTTGCAGAAAGGCTAATTATTCAAAGCTTCAGAGATCTTGTTATTCTGCCTATACAAATGTTGAACCCGTAGGAGATTCTTAATCCAAGAAGTACCTTAGCAATTGCCACTTCTGTTGTTCTCGTGATTGAACTCTTGGGAGGAGGTTACCTCCAAGCAATATAAATATGCATTTTTAATAATACCTATAAAAAGACGTCTGGAGGAACCAAGAATCAGCCAAAAAAAAAGATAGGTTGTTCCATTGTATCGTTTTGAATGGTCCCGTTATATTTTAGTTATTGCACTTGAGACATTTAATTCAAGGCAGTGATTACAGAGTGATCAAGTGCCTCCTTTTAATTAAGGCTTCAATAAGAGTTCCATTAGTAGCCTGCTTTTATGTCTTCTTTCTTCCTTTCCTCCCTACCCCCCCTCTTTTTTTTTTTTTTTTTTCTTTTTACCTCTGGGTATTATTTTTATCTTTATTTTTTTTTCCAGATGAACTTTTGAAGTGAATTAAAACTATCCTGAAGGTATGAATAAAATTGATCAAGTTGTTCCCTACAGGGTAATTCAGATTTTTCTCTTTTTAAATGGATTCCAGGCAGGTAATTCTTTTCTCCTGTAAGGATACTGAAAAACATTTTTTCTGTGGGGGAAATAAAAATTACAGTGCATTTTTATCTTCATTTCCTCCAGAAATCCATCCTTTCATTGGTATACAGCCATACAAACAGTGGGTTTTTATGTGGTTTGGTTCATGTGAAATGCGCTCCCTGAACACAGCAAGAGTGGAAGGGGATCAAGACATCCAGAATGGGGTTAGACTGCTTATCCAAGCTCTCTAGTTGCTGTCCCACAGATAT
Organism: Hylia prasina; assembly: GCA_013397195.1. Taxonomy (NCBI): domain Eukaryota; kingdom Metazoa; phylum Chordata; class Aves; order Passeriformes; family Sylviidae; genus Hylia; species Hylia prasina. Next base: position 109,447 of record VYXD01016395.1, on the reverse strand, counting down.
TACACAGACTTGTGTTGTCCTGATACATAAGCTCATGCTATGTTCAATGCTTAAACCGATGACTCACCATCCCCAGTTCTGGGAAGAATTCAGAAGCTGGGGCCGGTTCACACTGAGCACGTCACGGATTAACATGGCTGAAGCAAAGTGCAGAGGTAAATCCTGAGGTTTATTGACAGGCTGGTTTAGAACACTGAAAACTGAGGACAATATTTAGCCCACTTTTTGTCAAATAACTCTCTCATGGCATGTTTTTATCTCTCCAGCATATTTAGTCACTTCATTTCCTCTACTTCTTCTTTCCAGATAATGGTATTATTTTGTAGAGGGTAAAGAGAAAATTAGGAGGATTAAAAGCACAGATTTAAAATGCTCAGAGCGGATCTAACTGGGAGTTCTTTCCTGCAGAGGTATGAACCACATGGGAGAGAGATTGATTTGTAGTGCAACTTTGTAAGCTGCTTTCAGAAGCAACTGCTTTCAAAGAGCATTCTCTATTGCAGAATGGATATGTTATTAAATTATTGACATAGAAAACTTGTCCTATCACATTTATGCTTAAAGATTCATGTTTATTTGGTGGTGTCTTTTTTGGCCTTGTAAATAGTTCGATTTATTTGGTGATTTTTTTTTGTTAGTTGTTTTGTTGTTTTTTGTTTCTCTCACATGAAGTTGATTACAGAAAACTACAGAAATTTTAGGGAGTTTGAGAATAATTCAAAAAGGCTTTCCCCAAGCTTTATAGCAGTTTTAGGAGAACCAGAAGCTCTGATGCCTTATTCAAAAGCAATATAATTATATAAAAATACTCATATTTAATAGTGTTTGTTTCTTCAAGTCTTGAATGCTTTTGGTATCGTGGTCCTTTTATAGCATTTGTATTATGGTCATGTATTTGTTTGCTTGACATTCTTAGAATTTTAAAGAGAGCAGGACAATACAAGATAAAGTCATTGATTTCTCTAATCTGCTAGTCCTAAACTTGTTGCCATTTTGAAGGTAAGAGCTTCATGTATATTTGATTGCTGAAGCTGAGCAGCAGGACACTGCATGGGATGTGTGAGCTCTTATTTCACTCCCATGTTGTCAAGTGATCCCCTGTGCCAAGCTGATGGCTCAGAAAAAGCCTACTCTCTTAACTGCATAAACAGGAATTAGCTGTTTGTAAGGGGATATGCAAAACACTGTTTGCTTTTTATTGACGTTTCTCCTCCTGCCGCACATTTCGAGAAAGGTCATTCCTTCTGTTCCGTTTCTTCTATTGATGATTCAAATTACACTTAGTCTTGTGAATAGAAACACAATGCCATTAACACCTATGGTGCTAACCTTTATTTTAATGAAATATTAATTCCTAAAAACTAGCAAGCTGCTGAAGGGGGTGACGTGGGGGTAGGTGGGCTGGCATGTATAAATTAGGTTGATTGAAGCTACAGGGACAGGAATAGAGTGGCTGACTATGGCAGCCTTCAACCAGTCCTTCTATTCTGGGTATTTAGGTGGATTTAAATATTAAATGATTCTTAGGGAGCCTTTTGGCAGGCAATTTAATCATTTTCTCTCACATTAATTGTCTTTAAATATTAAGTTTTCTTAGAGACTAAGATATTCAGGACAAGAACCAAGTCTTCATGTATTCCCTCACAGAGGCCAGTGGAGTTCTGCATATTTTTAAGTCTGAGCACTTTCATAAAATGTACATTAATTAAAACTGCTATTTAATCTTCTGTAACTCTTTCCAATAGTCTTGAAATTGAGGGTTTTAAAGAGAAAGCCATTATATTGTTAATTATTTTATTGGAAAAAAAATGTGCCCTATATCTTCTACTCTTGTAGATGATGTTGAATAAACTGTTGCTATAATTTACTGAAATTGTCATCAATGAATGTGCAGTCAGATAAAGATGAGGAAGTGATAGGCAAGTATCTTTACAGCAAATGTAAAGTGTGTTTCTCAGCAGTGTTTTCTCTCTTTGTTTCACACACATTTACTTGATGTAAATATGTGTGAAACAAAGAGAGGACACTCATGTGAAGCTAAGATGAAAGGAAATGAAATGCATAGTTTTGGGGAGATAACTTTGCCTCTTTGCCAAAACAAAACTGACTCTATACAAGAAAAGTGTAGTGACTTGTTCATTCTTTTTCTCTTGAAAGGTAAAATCCTTCGGTATCCTGTGTTTTGACACCCTGCCATTATTTTGTACTTGAACTGTGGTAGAGGCAAGCATTATTTGCTACTTGAACTATGCTGTGCTGTAGGTGTTGAGGAAAAGTGCAGCCTAATACCTTCAAAAGAATATAATCAACACTGAGAAGAGGAAAGGGTATAATCAACACTCTTTTGCTTTTAGAATGGATCTTTATAGAATTGTGATTAAGATTATAAAATGACATTGCCTATGGTACTACAAGACTAAAATCAGTGCTGATGAGGGAAATCTTTTTAAGAGAAGGTTAAATATTCTTTAGTTTCTTGCCTTCATATAGGATATCACTAACTTCTAAAATATGTACTGGAAGGTTGTCAGAGTAGAGTTCAAAGCTGCTTGGTTATGCACACTGAAATTTTATTATTTGAAAAGATTTGTCTAATCCACAGAATAAGTATACTTTGAAATTAAGGACATGCAATTTGCTGTAAAGAAACAAATGATAAAGATGCCTGCTACTTCATGTCTTGTGTTACATTTTGCTTTTTTTTTTCAGATGGGTGTTTGGAATATAAAAATAAAAATTAATTAATTTTTTATATCTGTAAATGTCAATTATAGCATAAAATATCTTTTTTACAGCAGATTAAATATATTTAATCATCTATTAGTAATTTATTGTATATCTTTAAAATCTCTAAAATAATAAGACAAAAATCTTTCTTATTTAGAGTAGAAAAGTCCAAACCATCGTTTTTTCAAGTTAAAAATATTTAGATAGAAACAATGAGGGAGCAAGTTCTGTTGTATCAGGTTTTGACCAGCACTGCAGGTGTATCAGGTTTAGCCTCCTATTTGGAAGATGTACAAAATTACTCTGGTGAAAACAGAGGCATTTTTGTGGGTTTACCAAGACTGTGTTAGTGCTTTTGATGTTTTTCATAGAATTGACAAGCATTTATAGTGTGCAAACTGATAAGAGTGTTGCCTTTCTGTCAGCTGAGTTGGAACCAGTACAAATGATTACCAGCACATCCCCCCTGACAGGACAAAATGTCTGCAGAAAACAGAAAGCAATATAAAAAGTGTTCTTCAATTAACAGCTGCCAGAGGAGAGAAACTTGATCTTCAATATCAGCTTTTCACTTAACGTTTCAAGTATATTGTTTTTTAGGACAATCATGTAAAGAGGTGGTTTAGAACATTTCTAAGGGTCTTCTAGGAGGGATGATACTTGCAGGTCCTTGGAGTTTCAATACACTGTGCATCTTTCTACTCCTCCACAATTTATTTTAAGAAACATCATAAGGAACCTTAAGCCCTCTGTATGTATCATTTTTGTTCTCCCACATGCATTCAAAGTTGTTGTGTTGGGCCTTTGACATAAATTAGACAAGTGTCTTTCATTCTGGCTTTATGGTTATGTCTTCTTTAAACTTGACCTGTGTCTACTTTCCCTGCATATATCTGGTTATGAATTATATTTGCTTCCCTGAAGAGACTTTAAATAAAGTGCTTTTTCTTTCATTTTCAAGATCTCTTCTAATATTTTGTTTCTTTTACAGACAAATAAAATCAGATGTTACCGTATTTTGAATACCAGCAGTGAAAACCCACATATTTTTCTAGAAAAGGAAACAATTTCAGCATGTTTTTCTCTTTGGGATTAAAAAACCCTCCAAATATTTTCCAAATTTGAATATATATATACATATATATATATATATATATATAAACTGCAACTTTTATTTTAAAAGTATTTTTCCAGTAAGAAAATGAAATGTTATATTAAAAATAAAGAGTTAGATGAATGGTCCTATTAAATTTTCCTCAGTACTAGAGAGATTGCAAATGCATGGTATTTGGCCCTTAATTTTTATGAAGGCCCACTCTCAGGAAAGAAAAAAATAAAATGCAAAACCAAATGAAAGTCCTTTGGTTTATAGTATTTCTATGGGGTTTTTTTCATTTAAGCGAAACAAAAATATTGTATATGGTTTAGGATGAGAAGTTTGCACAAAAATCCCAGCCCATTGTTGAAAAACAGCTGTTCCTGTGGGATAGGGCACAATGGTCAAGGACCACTATTTCACTTTTGAATAAGAAAGGAAGGTGACAACAAATACATGGAGTTTGTGGGTCAAATTTTAAATACAAAAAATACTACTCAGAAATACACTACAAAGTGCAATGTCTTAGTCACAGCTTATGAGACACTCCTCCGTGACCAGAAGTTTCATGTGGTGACTCACCCATCTGATGTTAGAAGTATCTTTCCCTTATTGCAAGCTAACAGTCAATACTTTAACTTTCACACTATTTATTAAAATATTTTACGTTAGCCTGCATTTGGTGTCATATTGAAGATTTACTTTTCTGAAAATTAGATGTCAATATTTGAAATGAAATTTACAGGAGAGACAAGGATTTCCAACTTAAATATTTCTAATGATTTTTCTTTGCTTTATATACCGCTTCACTTCCTCCTATCCTCTCCACGACAACAACATAAAGCTATAAAGCCATCAGTAGAAAGCCACTGAATATAAAAGTGAAATTAATAATTGATGTGTTAGAAACATTTTGGAAGAATTATTGACACCACAGGTTTAATTTGTGATATAAGAAATTGCTATATATCTCTGGAGAGTTCTGGAAGGAGATCCTAAAAATGTCTGTAAATGCAAGCCACTCAGCATAATGTCAAAGCTGAAGTCAGCATACTGCTGAATATGCAGATAAAGTATGCAGTTCTACAGGATAAAAAACTTTAGGGTTCTTACATTTAGATATTTTTCTAAGTCACCTTTACCTAAAATACAAAGATATTAGTTGTATATACTAGGTTAAATATTGACAAACTTTGCTTAAAAGAAGATTCAGTTAGTTTCTGCAAAGATGCATTACTGTCTTATCTCTCTTTTTGATCCAGAAAATGTAGGATAAAGGATGTCCTGGTAGCTAATGATAAGAGATAATATCTAGGGAAGTAAGTTTACTTTAAAGCTTATAACACCAAGAGTAAGCAATAAAACTTGAACTCTAACTCTGCTTTTTGAAGCTCAACTGAAAATAAATTAGGGGCTCAATTTATAAGCATTAACCAAACAAGAGAAAAGATGAAAAGTCATGGATGCATACTGCTGTTTGAGCAATTAATATTTATCACCTTTTTTCAGGGGAACTTGTCCTCTTTGGTAACTTGTTAGCAATTGTTAGCAATTGTTTCATATGACAAACATTATACAGATATTAAAAAAAAAAGAAATTCCTAATTTTATTTCATTCCATCAGATGGTATAAACTAAACAATGTTGGTAGAGATTTCTCTCCATAATTGAGGCTAAAATAGATAAACATGTAAGGTTTCTGGGAATGTCTTTTAACAAAAGAACCATGGAGCACACTATGAAAGAGCTTTTCATTAATATTATATCTGTCAAGCGACACTTAAATGTCAGGAAGATGTTCTCTCTCTTTTTCTACAGCCTTTCGTACTATCATTAGAAACACATCATACTTCAAAATCTGCAGTGCAGATATACATACCCGGTACTTTAAAAACACTGCTATTGAACAAATCCATGATGTAAGAACAGCACGGTACAACAGAAAAAGTGAAGGTTCTTTATACATCCTCTACTTCATTAGCAAAAATTTGAGATTAGTTCAGCTGGTTGGAGCACAGTGCTAATCATGCCAAGATTGTGGGTTTGCCTCTATGGGCCATCCACTTAAGAGGTGGACTTTATAATCCCTGTAGGCTCCTTCCAATTCAGACTATTCGGTGTGACATGTTCATGCAGGTTTGGATGTGAATTGTAATTATTACTCATGCCTACAGTGTCTTCCAATCAAGGTTTTATCAAAGAAATTTGTTACTTCCCACTTTGTCTCTTTTCTATATGTGATATTTTCATGAAGAACAAAAGCAAATGGAGAAGAATGCAGAGTTGCAAACTGAAAATATCTGTGGAATGGAGGTAGAAGGAACATGAGAACATTTTGTGCCTGAGTGACAAACAAGATAGTAGGTTCAAGTAACAAAATTAGGTCTCAGATGATCACTTTTTGCTTTGAAGAAACCTTACTGTACTTGAAAAACACTAGTGCATCTATACCACAAGCTTAATTCAGCTGATTTTAACATTTCAACATTTAAAATTTCAATTAACTATTTTTGGCACACTTACTCATTTCTGCTACTCCAGTGGTGAAAGTAAAAAATCAATCATTTTTTTCAGGCATGTGAATTGATAGTTGACTTACGCCACTTTTCCCTGTTATTGTACTTCAGCTGGACATGCAGATACAAGTAAGACTACACAAATATAAGTGAAAATTCCTATTTTAACTGCCAACTCCCAGAGGACTTTTTCTTCTGACGGTATCTTTGTGAAGCCCCTAGTGCAGAAAGACCTGACTACCATTTGATCTAAACATTTCCATGATGAAAAAGAATTATGAATATAATACATAATAAATTATGTACGTCACTATATTGATGTATTTTGTATAGTGATCTCTGTTGCTTTTTATAATGACACTGATTTGCAACCTTTGCTCCCTTCTCCTTGTTATTCTTTGTTCTCTTTCATCTTCTCATCAGTTTTCTCCATCACCTGTAGCTCTAAATTGGTATTCCTTAAGGTTTATATTTGGTATTCCTTAAGGTTTATATTTCAGAGACAACAAGTTGCTCTATAAGGGAGAATGTTCTGCTCTCGTGGAGGTGTCTATCCCGCACTGTTCTTTGCCTTGTCTTGATTAAAAAAAAGACTATGTTTTCATTGTTTTGGTTACTGATTTATTTCAAAACATGAGCAGAAATATCTTGGAAATTCTGGCAATGGACACTGCCTTGCAATGCAGCTCTATGAGATATGTTAGAAACTAGCACAAAGTAAAGACATCACAAAAGCTGTTCAGGTAATGAGACTACTCAAACAAGGAAGGTCTCTTAACCAGTGTCTCAATAGGAAGTGGTGTTGGAGGTTGATGCCTGGGCACTTTTCTTCAGCTCCTGGTGTAATATTTCACTGCAACAGAGCAGGAGGGAAGTATTTCCACCCATATTAGGCATGACTGAAAGAAAACATGACAGGAGTGTTCCTGACTCTGGTCAAATTTAGCAGCAACTTATGTATAAAAGCAGAGCTAAAAATGGCAGGTTTTCATCATGCTATTTCAATATTCATCTTTTTCTACTTCCTGGATGATTTTGGCATTACATGTGATCCCATGCTTGTAGAAATCAATAGGAGCCTTTTTACTGACTTTAGTGGAGCAGGAGTAGGCTTGTGGTAGGTGGAGCGGCTTGAGTAGTTAAGAAAAATATCTTTGTACATCCCCAGCAGAATGAACTCCACTTTGGAATGGAGTTTCAGTGCCTAGTGACTAGACTACCATATTAAAAATGTGGCTTTTGCCAGAAGCGTTTCATTTAATCTGTAACAAGAAGCAGGACTATACTTTCCTAAAGTCAAGCACACTGTTTATAATTTTTATCTTGTTCAATTTTCTTTTTTGCCCAGTTTTTGTAGATTTGCAGGAGCTCAAAGGTTTTGTTTAGTCTGTGCTTAAGCATCCCAAAAGACCATGTTCTTTCCTGATTCAAGGCTCGATCATTCCTCGACTTCTACTGCTAACCACTATGTGTAATTTTTGGACCTCATTCTCTGCAAACCTCTTCTCTCTGACCCTAACATAATCCTGAAACTTTTGTCTAATTAGACAAAGCTGCGACATCAAGCTACTCAGTGGGAGGATTACATGGGATGAATACAATATTCACTGTGAAATAATTTGCAGCAATGACATAAGTGCCACAAAATCCCCATCACTGAGAATTAGCATCATCATTGTTCTCAGTTGTTTTAGTAACTGAATAAAATTGAAGGTGAAATACTGTTCTTTAGTCTCACTGTTCTAGTTTGGGGATTTTTAGTAGGGTTTTTCAGGTTGTTTTTTTTTTTTTTTAAATCTGAGAGTAGAATGTTACCAATGTAAAAAGCAGTACCTCAACAGCAAAATCAATTCAAGATTCTGAATTCTGTGGCAAATCTGATAAAAATGTGGGTTTGCTACATGCAAATAGAGATGTCCACTGTAATTCTCTTCTCTCACCTGGCTTCACACTGATAGGGCATCTGAGTCCCAGACCTAAGGTAGCTGAATCAGAATATTTCAACACTCAAGGCCAGTGCTGTCTTGAGTTACTGTGCAGCCTAAACCTGGTTTGGTGACTGAGGCTCAGGGGATGCTTTGGGACAGAGCTCTGAGGTTACTACCAGGCTGTACCGACCCTGACCCATTTTCCCCTGACACCTCCCCCTCCATGGGTCCAAGAACTCCATTTCAACTTAATCCGGGGTCCTTAATCCCTTCCTGAGCTACGCTCCAGCCTTTTTCCTGACCCATCTCTCAGGTGTGTTCCTTGGGCCTCAGTTCCCTAAAGGGATCCTGGATCTTCCACCGCCTGTGCCTGGGGTTGTTGATGGCCCCCCTCATCAGTGTCCTGCTTGGGTTCTGCAGGCTAGCACATGGGTCAGTGAAGGTGTTCCCTGCTCTGGTGTCACCCCTGGGATGTCCTCCCTTGTGGAGTAACTCCATTCTTGCTGCTAACACCTTAAATGTGCACCACTCAGAACCATGGATGTGGGTCTCCTCAGAATTATTTGTGTGTGAAAAAAAATCTTTGACTAAAATTTAAATGCTGTGCAGAGAGCAGGGACTCAGCAATAGTTCATTCCAAGTGACCACTCTAACTCCACAGTTTACAGCATACCTTCCACTTGGCATCTTATTTCTTGATTTTTTTTTTCCCAATGACTTAATTCTATCTACATATCTTCAAAGCTTCAACTGAAAATAAAGTAAATAAGCTGTAGTTTCCTGTTTAAAGCGCTTACTTTAAAGACCGTATCTTCAAATTCTTTTAGTCTGGGAAAAGACTTTTAGTCCTTGAACTGTTTTAGTTGTTATTTTATATATTATTTTAGAGACCATGTCTGTTTCTATAGGGAGAAAATCCTTTTTAATTTTTTTCTTAACAAAAATATGTTTAATATAGAGATAAGCTGCATATCCCAAGTAGAAGAGGACACCAGCCTCTTCAGCCTCAGGAAGGATTAAGAGGGAGTGTTTCCTCCTGGCCTGCTGCAGGCAGATTCAGGCAGAACATGTTTGACTTTAGATTGAACTCTCCTGCTGACTTTTTGGCCTTGTCATGTTTAGAAGTTTAATTCTTTTTGAGATTTGGTTGTGGATTCTTGGGGCTAAATCAAGGCTCTGGTTTCCATGTTTAATGTTAGAGCCAGACTTTGATAGAAATGAGATTTTGTTATTATTGTTCTGAATCTCCTGGATTCTAGAAAGATTTTAAAACTGAAATTTCAATGTACATGATTTGTGACTAATGGGAAAACTACCCTATGAACAATGCAGTCAGAGTTTTAAAATGGATGTGTAAAAGCCTACAAGCACCTGAAAGCTAAAGAGTTTCAAGAAATCATATAACGTAGCTGAGCCCAAAAAGACTAGAAAAATCCAGTTTTCCTAATTGCCAACAAAGCACTTGTGCAGCATATTGATGTTTAGAATAAAGCTTTGCTGTTTCTAATGGTCTTGGAATTATCTGCAGAACAACCCTGAGTACCGAACAGTGTTCATTTTTATCTTCATTACATGCATTTTAATATTTTAAAATTATAATAAGTACTAACACCCTGTAGAAATAGAAAGCTTTAATGTTAAATAGCAAGGAAGCACTGAAAGTTTTACCAGGATGTAAGATTTGAAGTCTTTCTTTGTACTAATAAATACTTCAGTTGGACAAAGTGGAATTGTTCCAAAGAAAAAAGATAATTCAATGAGTAGAAATAATACCGATTTCTAAAGGAGATAGTAAGAAAAAGAAAAAAAAACCAAAACAACAACAACAACAACAACAACAACAACCAAACAAAAAAAACCACTAAAAACCAAAACGAAACCAAACCAAAACAAACAAACAAAAAAAACAAAAACAACAAAAAAACCCACCAGCTTTTAGTCTGACAAGACACGCTTCAGGTAAGAAATATAATTAACTAATCTATTAATTCCTGTTTAGATAGGAAAGAAAATGGGATGGCTCCTACAGCATTTACTATAAGTGAATCCATGTATCTGGTGTCCTTGCTGAGCCTTTAGATTATGTTTGGGTCAGCTACCTACTTTTGGGAAAGGCAAGAATTTTATTTTCAGACCATTTGTTTTTCAACCTGATGCAAAATGGAGGAAATGTGGGTATCAGAAATCTTTTTTCCGTCCAGCTTTCCTACTCGGATCAAACACTCACTCACATAATTCTGTATATCTCAAATTCTTTTTAACCTCAGCCAAGTATCCACTCAGGAAATGTCTGTGATTTTATCAAAGGCTCCACTGAAGGACTGTGTTGAACAACTTGGGAGGGAGCAAATCAGTTTGTTTAAACTAAAGCCAAAGTTGCATTCAAAATTAAAGATACATTATGTTAGAGACTTATGGTAGATTTTCATTTTATAAATTATTTTAAACACTTTTATTATTAATTGTAGTGCACCTAAGGTTATTCATCTCTAAAATGGATTAATAGACACTATCCTTAAGAGCACTATGTTTGTTGCCTACAAAAATAATTATTAAAACTTTCCATGTTGCATAGCTACAAAATATTAAGCAAATATATTGCTGGAGGAAATTATCCACCTCAGTGTGTTTAACTTTCCATTGAAGGAAAATATGAATTAAAAAAACCAAACAACAAAACCCCACCAAACAAAAACCCCAACAATTCTGTAATGTTTGTCTCAGATGTTCATTTATGCTTCACACTGAGAAAATGACATTCCCAAGAGGCCTTTATCTAAGGCTTATGAAACTTCAAAAATATCTTAAACCTTCAGTTACTTGAGGGCAAATAATTTTCACTTAAATTCTTATGAATATGCTTGAACTGGGTTTGTTTATTGTTTTTTTTCTTAAAAACAGAAATCAACATAAATCTTGCTGAATAAAAAATTTATATTCCTAATTTCTCTATTTGCAAGATTAATTGAAAGGTACAAAATTGTATATACTCTTCAATGATGCATTTCTCAAACAGGATAACATCTTCACATGCTATTGATACCTAAATTGAGGCTGAACATCAGTGAGTACATCAAGACACTCCACTCTTGAGAGAAATTATTGTACTGCTTTTATAATGATAATTAAATGTTTCTGTTTTCTGTCATAAACTTTTGAAATGTTTGTAATAAATAGCTGTAATGTAGTCTTGGTGTGGAGTTTTGTTTTATTGCTGTCTGTATTTCTTTTTATATTTGGAATATTTATTTTTCTTAGTCTTCTTGTGAGCCTGGTCCTCATCCCATCCATGTACAGTCCTTCTATACTTTTGTGTTTATGTTAACTTTGGAAATATCATAGCCAGTATACAAAGACTTCTGCAGTACTGTGCTCTGTGGGACATGTACTGATCAGATGGGCCAGACAGAGAAATTTCTGCACAGGCAAATAGAGACAGAACTAAAGGGGACACACACCAACAGCAAATCCCAATTGCAAAGCCACACTGGAGCTGTCAGAGCAGGAGTCAATCTTGGGTAGTGTTATAGTTATCTGAGACAGGATTTCTAATTGGAGACTACATCAGTCATCAGCTACAAGATTTTTAGAGCAGAAACTATAAATTGCCACCTTTTCATCCTTAAGGAACATGAAAACCATTCTGTTCAGCCATCAGAACAGACTGGTTTTTAATTAAAAACTTTTTGCTTGCTAGCATAAGCTAAATTAACAGAAGAATACCTGAAAAATGTTTTAAAGATACTTTTAGTTTTACAATAAAGCATTAAGCATACTCTCTCACCTCAAGTAGAGCACCTTTTAGTAGGAATCATGAGGGTGTAATGGTGTTCAAAAGGGGAAGTCAAATCCTCCTGAAGTCAGAGGCTAAAATGACACTGTAAAGGTTTTAGGTCTTCTTTAACAATAACTCTCCATCTAATAAAGGCTGATCTCAGCACCACCTACAGAAATAAATCTTCCAATTATCATATAGCAAAGTACCGAAATTAACACTAGAACTTATTGCTACAGAAATGCTGATGACAGTGTACCTTTATTTTTTTTTTTTTAAGAAACACGTTTTTTTCACAAAGAGTTAGAAAACCTCGAAAATCTGAGTACTAAATATCTTTGTACTGCATGAGCATGGGATGAGGCATGCATCCTCTGATGTGATCTGGAAAAAACCCAAAATTTAAGGAAAAAAAATATGTTTGGGGAGCGCTAGGATTACTCAAGTCACATTCATGATGAAACAGTTGTACACTAGATTCTTCTGCCTTGAGATTATAGAATATTTCATGTAGGAAGAGACTTCAGTAAATTATCTGGGTCTTTCTTTCTCTGCTAAAATACACTAAATTCTTCTTGCATCCCCTAAAACTTGTGTGATATCTTGCTCTCAAAATCTCTATTTTCTGCAGTTCCTGATTCACAATAAAATCTTTTCTTCATCCCTTCCAACACTGCATTACTAATGGGACAGATCTTCATTGTTGCGGTGTGTTTTTCAATGATTGTATGTGTCTACATTACTCCAATTTTATTTAACCCAAGACACCCCCACTCTCCTAAATTCTGGGAACCTCCTATTTGGTTGTCAATCTTATGTTATCCCTCCCTCCTTTTCCAGACCCTCCCTTGTCTGTCTCCCCTGTGAGCCAGCCTCTTCCCTAATCCCCGCCTGGGAAATCCCCTAATCCTCGATGCCCCATTGGCCCACGTGACCTTCTCCCCTCCCCTTGCTTTCCCGGTTGGCTGTGTATCCCTGTCATATTACTTGTAATTTATCCCTAACCTTGTTCTCATTGGTTCTTAATTCAAGCCCTGCCCCTTTGTTAAGGGTATAAAATCCCTTGCAAAGCCCTTGTCAGTGTCTTGGGGTTTGTCTTTTAAGTTAAATAAATCTCTTTTGTTTCCACCCCAAGTCCGGTGTCGCTGTTCTCTGTCCCTGTGCTAGACCTGCAATAGCTGGGATTGGCAGAGCTCGCAGGGGGACTGTTGCACCCCTGTTGTTGCTCAGCCGGGAAACCACGCACAGCGACACTTCATCCCAGATTTCTGTCTACTGTTCTCCCTGTAGCTTAACAGGGCCACAGCTATTTCCTGTGCCTTTGGCTGGCCTGCTGGCTGCTCTCTACCACTGCATCTGCTGGTCAGAATTGGATACAGATGATTAGACTTGCAGGTTGTGAGGCAATCCAAGCAGCCTGGATTAGGCTACCTGGCTTTTTTTGCTGGCTTCGTTAAATACTTGTCTGCCAATTGTAAATGATCTTTTAAGGTCTGTGATCTCCACCCTTTTCAAAAATTCTGCTATTGTCTATAAGTTTAAAAATTATTTAGGGTTTGGGGGACTGATGTATTAAAAGTCAAATTGCTAATACTTTTTTCATTAAGGGACCAAGATAAAGGCCATTGTGTTTGTTTGATTACTGCAAGTACATCCAGAGAAGAATCTAAGACTAGGGATTTTTGTTGTTTACTTCCTGGGTCCTCAGTATTTTTATTTTCCAGTGATTTATATTTTTTTGCTTAGCACTTATATGTGCATGTATGAGTATTTTTACATATATATGTATGTAAATATTTGTGGTTGCGTGGCTACTGATATCTAGCAAAACTATATTAGCTCAGTTATCGAGCAAATTGTTAACCTTAAATAATTCTTAGCATAGGGAAGTCAAGGAGAGGTCAATGTATCCAAGAAACTTGAGTGAGTCTGGGAATAAATTCTTAGGTGATTACCTTAAACTACCTCTGGGCTCAGCAGTTGAAGTAGTCAGGTTAGAGATTATTTTCCTCTAGAGTTTTCCATTTTGCTGGAGAGTTAGAGAAAAGGAGTAATGCAATACATCATTTCTAGAGTCATATTTTATAAGCTGATTCAGTCTCTACTTGGTGATCTAATTTCCCCTTTTGTTCATATTATACCAAAGTCCAGTATGTGGACTCTCAACTATAGAAAAGATTTGTGCTTTCTGAGCAATATTTCCAGAGTGAAAATATGACAAATATTAAAAGAAAAACAATTTTAAGTTGTGGCAGGGTAGTCTGTTTTAGGAAACTCAAAGTTGCCTTAGTCCTTTCCAAACACAAATGCAAAAACCTGAAAGGATGTTGGAAAAGATACAGTCTGGATGACTAATAGAGGAAAGAAAACAAGCAGCTTTTACAGATATGTCCTCTACTCTCGGATGGGTGAAGTACCTTTGGAGAAAGAAAACTATGGTATATTGATATATTAATGTGTTGCTCTGGGACAGGGGCAAAGAGCTCCTTTGCTCTCTTGGATGTGGAGCCTGAGGCTGTTCCTATGCCCAAGCTAGTGTTACAAGAAATAGATAAATTCAAGGATGTGCTTGGCATCTGTCTTAATTAATTCAATTAGTAAGGAAATTCCAGTCAACTGTGGTGTTCTGCTCAGTCTCTACCAGCCAGAATCCAGATTAGTGACTGGGAAATTTTTAACTATGCTGGTAGGAGACAACACATCTCATAGTAATGTCCTGTGAGGAAAGTAATGGGCTGTAAATCTTTCCTGATATCCATGTTGTCTGCTTGGTATGTCACAGAATGAATCGAGTAAAAGAAGGAACAATGGTCAGACTGTATAGGAATTGTTTTATTTTGTCTTAGAACTGCTGTAATCACATTGAAATAAATATGCTAATTCCTTATTTTCTCTCTTCCTCCTGACCCCTACCCCCCTTCTCCTGCCATCCCCCTCAATTCGTGGTACAACAAGAATTCAGACTTCTGTGTGCTTCCCAGTCTAAAAAAGGTGATCAGACTCTTTCCTCATGGACCTACAATCTCTTTTGCTATATATCTGGTTGATGAACTGGTTTATAAGAATGTAAAAGGATTCTTATACCCATAATAATCACTTTCTGGTCATAAACTTCTATCATATTTAGAATTTGCTGCCACAACAGCATTCAAAAATATGCAGAAATTTGACTTTTTAAGAACTTTTTGTAAAAGAACCAAGAATATATTTCCTGTCTGCTTTAGCTTTTGGGATTGAAAATTATTTTACAGCTCTATGTCCAGACAAAGTGCTTGTGAAGTAAGTAATTTCCCAGTTCGCTGCTACCTCTGTGATATCACTCTTCCTTTGTGGAGCCATACAAAGAAGGTCAGTATCACTAATCTCTTCTTTTTCATATGGGAATCTATCTAAACTATTTACTGCTGGTATGAGATGCCTGTACAAGGCTATTCCTGGTTTAAGATTAGATTTTCAGGCGTAATCTTGACATCCTCTGATCTCTTTTGAGGACCATTGTGCCCCATTGGTTCATGCTATTTGGGAACAGTATAACTAGGAAGTTTGTAGCAAAAATTACCCTCGTAAATTGAATTCCATACTTACTTTCTCCTGCATTTATACAGGAACTTAAGTTCTGTAACTCTTGGCCCAAACTCGGTATCATCTTGGAGAGGATCCAGGTTTCAAAATCATAGATCAGCATGACTGATGATCTTAAATGTAATAAAGGCCAATCGTTTGAGTAAGATAATGGCTCATTTTGGTTTCTTAGTATATAAATCTCTTCTAAAGCTTTTTATAGAATGATCTACAAGCTCTTATTATGAGAAGATAACTTGGAGATATGCAATATGGAAATAGCTTCAGTTCCATTAATGTTATTAAAAATGTTAATTTTGAAATATTTACGTATCCATTTCACTTGAAAAATTATTACTATTAATTTTAGATCACTTGAATTCTTAAATACAATTAAATGCATTC
The DNA here is from genome assembly GCA_013397195.1 of Hylia prasina. Lineage (NCBI taxonomy): Eukaryota > Metazoa > Chordata > Aves > Passeriformes > Sylviidae > Hylia > Hylia prasina. The sequence goes on along the minus strand of VYXD01016395.1, from coordinate 93,439 downwards.
TATGGAAATACAAACCCCAATTTCTTTTTTTAAAAACTAAATTTTAGGATACAGTTGTATAAATTGTATTAATTTTATTGTAAAACTTCAACTTTTTATATTGTATTTGTAGAATTTTAAAATTTTAAATACACAAAATACAATGTTGACAGTTTGTTTTGGTTTGTTTTCTTTTGACTGGGAAGGGAAGCTAAAGAAAAGTAGAACATGAAATTTAAATTTACAGGACATTGTGTTATTTATTTATTACTTGTAAAACACCTGACCAATAATTACTTCTTTTTCAGTACAGAAATTCTTCTGCAGGAGAATGAAGGCTAATGCTTTTGATCTTAGTCAGTATATTGCTCAGGCTACAGAAAAATCTGCATATAAAACTTGACTCTTTTACTTGAAGTTACTTCAGTTTCCACCAGGGAAAGCTGAAACTGTTAAATACCTTAGCTGATCTTCTGATACACTTCTGAACTAAACCTCAAGACAGATATATTTAATGTTTGTGCATCAATGCTTAGCAAGGAATAAGCTACTTCGGATGCCATCTTACTTCTGTTTTTTCTCAGGAGTGGCAGGAAGCACAGAGGGGAGCAGTGAAATGTCACAGAGTCAGTCATCATCTGTGTCACTGCACACTGTGGGTGCAGCTCTCACTGTGGCAGGTTTTTATCCAGTTGAAAACTGGGTACTGGTATTTCCATGCCCAATAATTGACTGTTATATGAGAACAGATTCAACTACCTAAGGTGAAAGCTCCCAGCAGCAAGATGCAGTTCTGGTACCAGCTGCTTGCAGCAGCAGGTCCTTACTGTCTGTACACAGGTCCTTGTCTTTTAAGGGACATTGCAGCATGGCAGGGTTGCAGTGTTGGCATGTCTCACAAACCTCTGACTAGTGCTGCTTTGGGACCACCCACCTGATGCTGGCACAATGGCACTGCAGCCTCGAGCTCCTTGCAGTGTATGCTGCAGGTGAAAAAAAAGCAGTTTAAGGCTGGTGAACTTTAAAGGTGAAAATAGAGTTGGATGCAGTGTGGTAGAAGGCAGTTTTGGTTTGACTGTTCAGTGCAGGTGTAAAGAGAAGTGTGAAAAAGTTGAAGAACTTGTTTGGGGCTTCTGTGTCATGAATGAAGGACACCATTAAGCTCAGTGCTGAACAGCCATGTGGGCTAGAATATAACCTGCTTTTCTGACTGAGCGCTCAGCTGCTGCTGCTAGGTTGGTGAAATAGGTCTCTTGAACACATGCTCAGCCTACTCCATGGCTGGATCTACAAGCAGGAAATTCAGCTAAAAAAGTGTGGGGAGAAAATTCTGCATTTTAAAGTTCCTGGTCTTGGCTTCCCAGGAAGATTTGTGACTTTAAACAAAGCTTTCTTTGTTGCATCTTTATAGAAACAAAACTTCCATGGAAGGTGTTTCCACAATTATTATATTTTTATTAGCAATAAATCCAGGAAGAATCATTTAGCTTAAAATATTTTGGAGTAACACAAGTTCTTTTATTTTTGGAGGGTTTGCCCTTTATTTTTGGTTTTGATTTGTTTGGGGGTTTTTGGGTTTTTATGTGTGTGTGTGATTTTGTAGTTTGTTGTTTTTTGGGGGTGATTTTTTGTTGGGTTTTTTGTTGGGTTTTTTGTTTTGTTTTGATTTAGTTTCTTTTGTTTATTTTTTTGATAATCATATTACTAAACTTTTTTTCCCTTTGATGTTCAACACTCTAAGTCTTATTGAAACAACTTCAATAACAACTTTGTTATCCTGCTAGTTTAAGTGATGCTTTACCTTTGCCATTGCTGTGGCAGAGGTAATATGCAGAATTAGAATTACTCTTCCACTTATCTGTCTCTTCTCAGATATATCAGCATTTGAAAACTTTTTTTCCCCCACCTAATAGCTTGTAGTGCTACATATTAATTACTTTTTTTGTGAAGCAATTTATCCTGAAGTCCCTTGCTGACCAATCGTTTCTTAGCTTCAGTACATGCCCCTTCTTTTCCAGCCCATTATTCTGTCAAGTATTTTCAGGACATCTGCCTTCTATATGCCCTTCAAAATTGTGTCTCTTAATCATTGTGTTCTGCTAATCACTTCTACCCTAATTAATATACACCTTACCTAATCTCCTTTTAAAACTCTCTTGCCCCATGTCAGTATCTTAATTGTTCCCGATCTCCATGTTTGCTCTTACCATCTGGTTTATCAGATTGTGTCAGATATTCTGACTAATCACCTGCAGTAAAGGTCCACATAGCCTATATTAAAAACTCAAGCTCTGGGACCAAATATCACAAATTTGTGGCCAAAACCTGTGTCCTGTCATGAGTTCAATGTAGACAGCCTAATAGTAATGTTCATATAAAATTGTAGTGAGTATTTCCTAGCAAAATTAAATACAGTAGGGAACAAATATATAGACAGACACTTCCAGCATATTGTGAAGTAGCAAGCCTTACTGGTAAGTGCAGGGGAATTAGATAAAATTAATGTACTAAGAGCTAATTGCTAGCCTGGTGTACTGGGTCTCCCTAGGCTGGAGTTAATTTTCTTCATGGCAAATCATAAGGGGCTGCGTTTTTAGATTTTTTACCAAAACAGTGCTGATAGCACTATGAACAGTGCCTGCAAAGCATGAGCACCTTCAGCGTGCTTACTAAATTTTCAGATGACAAAAAGTTGCGTGGGAGTGTTGATATTCTGGAGGGTAGGAAGGCTCTGCAGAGAGATCTGGATAGACTGGATGGATGGGCTGAGGTCAGCTGGATGAGGATCAAAAAGGCCAAGTGCCAGGTCCTGCCCGTGGGTCACAACCTCTGGCAGTGTCACAGGCTGGGGCAGAGTGGGTGGAAAGAGACCCAGAGGAAAAGAACCTGGGGCTGTTGGTTGACAGCTGGCTAAACAGGAGCCAGCAATGTGCCAAGGTGACCAAGAAGGCCAAACTCATCCTGGCTTGTATCAGATATAACGCGGACAGCTGGCTCGGGGAAGTGATTGTTCTCCTGTACTTGGCACTGGTGAGGCCACAAATCAAATCTTCAATTCAGCTCTGGGCCCCTCACTACAAGAAGGACATTGAGGTGCTGTAGTGTGTTCAAAGAAGGGCAGTGGAGCTGCTGAAGGGTCTAGAGAGTGAGAAATAGCTGAGGGGGGTGGAAGTGTTTAGCCTAGAGAAGAGGCATCTCAGAGGAGTCCTTGTTTTCTGCAACTACCTGAAAGGAGGTTGTGGCCAGGTGAGGGCTGTTCAGCCTCTTCTTCCTGCCACCAATGACAGGACAAGAAAAATGGACTCAAGAATGTTGTTTGGACATTAAGAACAATTTCTTCACTGAAAGGGCTACCTGCGGAAGTTGTGGAATCACAGTCCATGGAAATGTTCCAGAAATGACCGATCATGTCTCTTAGTGCTGTGGTGTTCAGTCAAAGGTTGGATTCAATGATCTTGGAGATATTTTTCCAATTTTAATGATTTTATAATTCTATGATTTTCTTTCTCAGTTTGTCCCTGTCACAGTGAATAGGCTGGGGGAGGACAAACCAGTAAACAACCTGAAACAACTGCAAAGGTATTCTGTACCCTACAACATCATGTTCAACAATGAAAGTGAAGAAAGGTGATTTTAGGACATTTCTGCTCAGGTAATGGCTGGGCATCAGTCTGCCCTTGGGAAGCAGTGAGTGATTGCCTTTGTGTGCTGATTTTGGCTGTGATGGAGTTAATTATCTCCATAGTGGCCAGTATGGGGCTACGCTTCATATATATGCTGAAAACAGTGTTTGTAACACAAGGTTATTTTTGTTATTGCTGAGTAATGATCACACAAAGTTAAGACCTTTTCTGGCCCTCATACCACCCAGTGAGTGTGCTGGGGATACACAAGAAGTTGGGAGGGGACAGAGCAGAGACAGATGACCCCAAAAGATCAACTCTACCCATCTGAATTATGTTCCTCCAGTATGTCCCCAACACTCAAAGTTTTCTTAAAGTTTGCCAGTAAAAGCTAGTGTCCTTCCTTTCTTAGATTGTTTTTTCTTTTCTTCTTTTAGAGAATAAATCTTAGTAGAAACAAAATGCAGAGTACCATTTTTTTTTACATTTAGTTTCATGACTTTAGGAATTTATTTTCCCAAGCTTTCATAAAATATGCTTGGTTACGTATCCTAAAATGTATAGCAATGCTTTTAATGGCTCTTGTTCTGTTTTATTCATTAAAATAAGCCATATGTACCTGAATAGTCATTATACCATGATAAATTACTTTTATAACTTTATACATTTTAATTAATCAACCCTATTCCAGTATAATATCCCAATATAAGCAAAAAGGTTTTTTGCTCAATGTTTGTTCATAATTGGCATAGTCCATGAATTACATTACTATGTCCACAATTATTCAAAGACTAAGCCCTAGAAATTCTCCCTGCACAATCTTGTGTGGTTTTTTCTAGCAAAAATTTTAACACTGTGATTGCGTGTTGATATTCCAATAGTGCTGTTATGAAGACAGGAAGTAGATGTCTTTTATACATAGTCACCCAGGACAACTGCACTTTTTTACTCTTTTTTTTTTCCTCCCTTCAATTTCTAGTTTTTTTGGCAGGATATGGAAAATTAATACTATTGACTTATTTTTCTTGAAGCCTGGCACATCATAGGTTTATAACTGAAGAGAATACTAGATGATTTCTGCATTAAGTAACAGCATATCTTCGCCACAAGAGAATCACTTATCAGGTGGAAAGACAAAGTACTGAGAGCCAAACCAACTCTTTCAAAACTTAATTTCCTCAAAAGCAAAACGATATTATAACAATAATGGATGAAAAGAGAAAAAGGTAATTCAGAACAAATTGTAGGGCAAAAAACAGAAAACATAGTAAAAAAAAATGAAATGTATCGTGTGTAATTCTAATTAAAAGGAAAACACTGGAAAATGAGCAGATGGTACCATTAACTAAATCAATTATGGGGCCATACTGATGTAATAAGGATTGTGTTGCCATGAATCATCTCACTAGTACTTACATACCACAATTTTGATAATGAGTGTTAATGACTTGGCAAAACCGCAATTTTTAAGGTTTTATTTTAAATCAAAAAGAATAAAATTTGATTGAGTTCTGAAGAGCTGAAAAGTAAGTTTTTTTAATTTGCTGTTTTTTCCGATCTTGAGGTGCAAACACACATCATCTGTGAAACAGCCAGCACTCTTCTGATATTCAAAGCCAATAAACAGACATTAACAAACTGAAAGTATGCACTTAAGCCAATACTTACATTAATATGTGAAAAAAGTCTCATAAAATTTCACTTATTCCTGCTCTTACAGAAATTTTGACCTGCTGAACATGATGCATCATAATTTTAGATGAACTAAAGTTAAGGATGATGCAAGAATATAATGTATTTTAATGAGTTTATCAAGAAGAGTCCACGTTGAGATGGAAGAGGGAGAGTACATTTGAGCATGGAGAAAGGTCATGCTTGTCAAAGCAGGTACTTCTTTATATGGAAATGTTAAAGTTAACAAAAGTACATGCATTCCTAAATGGATGAAGATTGTTTAGGATACAATGTGGGAAAGCTTCAGACTGAAAAAATATTAACTTGTTTTTGTTGAAAGGCAGAAGAAAAAATTAATACAATATTATAGTATATTCTTTACATTAAAACCTCACTGAAACTTTCTTCAGGCATTAAGCAAATGTAGACACCAAGCAGAACTTCATCTACACTAAAAAAAATTACTGGAAACACCAATCGGTTGCATTTAGTTTGCAGCAACTACTTGTTATCTGTAAATGTCTCTTTAAAATGAAAAAATTGTAAAAAACAGCAGGCACTGCATCTTTTGCATGTTATCTTTGTGTTGCCTTTTAAAGATCAGCTTTTCTCACAATCTAGTCAGCAAAACGAAGTACAAGACTGTAAGGTCCAAAGGTTTGCTCCTTCTAATAAAAATAAAAAATGTCATTCAACAAAATTATTTCAAAGGAGCCTGGGAATATAGATAAATAAAAATAATATTGACAAAAAACCAATATATTAATAAAATACAAACATATCAGCTATAAAGCAGTAGGATTTCTGTCTGAAAATAATGCAGAAGTGAATACAGTGAAAAAAGAGCACCATATATTACATTGCATTGTGGAAATGAAACCTGAACTTTTGTTTGACAACACTGGGGTGGCGATAGTGAAGAATATATTGTATTTTATGACACTGTTACAAATCTCTTCTTTCTATTTCTTTTCTTCTCTTACTGAAAACCCCAAGGTTCTTTGCTCTCTTTCAGTTACTGTAATCCCCTGTTGATCATTTGTTCAGCTTACAAGCAGGAAAATTAGCATTATCTGAGAGACAGCAAGTTACTTTCTATACTTTTGACAACAGCAATGGAATTTAATCGTGTCATGTCATGTGTCATACACTATAATTTATATGTGGTTTTTTTTATTTTTCCTTTAATAGAATGGTGTGAGACATAAAGAAAATGCTCCCAGGGAAAGGGACGCAGGCAGTACTTCACTTAGTCCTCTAGAACATCGTGTTACTCTCTGCTTTCTTGCATGTTTTGAAGTTATAAACCTCATTTTGCTATGTTAAAGTAATTCCTGAGGAATAATTTGAGGAGCCCATTTTCTGGATTTTTTGACATTCCTGACCAAGCTGAACAAGAACAAATCTGGATGAAAAGAGACATGCCAAATAGAAAATGTGTAATATATACATACTAGTCTCATTCCCAGTATTATCACATCCAAATGTATAGATTTTACCCCTGCATTGTCATCAATCATGATGCCAGAAATGAGATTTTAATCTCAAGCACTGAGGTGATGACTTTCTTACTGATATCCTCAGTCTGGAGGTAAAGCAGCTTTGAAGGTCAAGCAGCTTTGAAGGTCACAGGTGTTGTAATCCTCAAGTGTAAAGTTTGGTATCTCAGACACATAAATCACTTAAAATGTTGGAGTGGTATTAAGAAACTGAATTTAATCTTTAGATAAATATCTCCTGGTTATGGCTAACTAGTCAATTAAGTGTCAGTATGTAACTTCAGTTTTAAATGTCTCTGTTTAAGAGTTGTAGTTTCAAAACTTACATTTAAAAAAAACTTGTAAATTGGAAGACTGTTCCTGAGAAATACATCTAGTTATACCTAAGTGTATTTGGAGCTTGGAACTGAGATGGATTTGCAGATCTACCTTTACTCTACATAACTGGAACTCATATCGGAGAAGGTGACGTAGCCTAATACCTAGATTCTCTGCACAATAATAATAAAGAGCCAGAAAGTTCCAAATTTCTGTAGTTTGTCCCTTTTTAAAAAAAAAAAAACACCAAAAAAACGAAAAACTTCAGTAACTTTTGTAGTAGACCCACAGGTGTTAAGAGATCTTTACACATTTTCTTCATAAAAAAGACTCCGTTCATAAACCCCAATGCTTCCATAATGAAAAAATACCCACAATTGATGGAAGTATTAAATTTTTTAGAAGATGAAACAGCAGAATTTTCACCTTTGTCGCATCCACTAACGTGAATGTACTGAAGAACTGCTTAGAAGTAAGAGACAGCAATTCAGTTGCTCAATATTTCTCAGACATTCTGCAGATACTGGAAGTAAGTGTTAAAACATTTGAGATTTTATATGCTTAAACTGTACTCTTGAGGACAGACCCTTAATTTGGTTTGTAGTTTTGACAGAGATTTTTAAAAATCTGAAGACTCCACAGTGTGCATTATAGTGGAGTTATTGCATGAAAATGCAACAATGAATAGCAAAACTGGATTTTTTTTTTTAGTTTTGTGTGGAAACATTGCACGGTAATTTAACCTGCAACAAATTAATGATGGTATTTACCTCAGAGTATACTTTAACTATAAAGAATTACTTCTTCTTGTGGTGCTATAACACTTTATCAGTCCAAAGGCTCCAGTAATTTTAGCATTTTTTCAGACAGCACAGTATTGTACATAAAAAATTCATGGTACATATATTCCTTGAAAAGCACAAAGAAGCAAACATATCTATCTCTCTGTGCAGTTGTAATGGTTGAGATGTGAAAAAGTAATTCATCCCTCTGAAAATATTAGCAAGTAATTCTAGAAAAAGAAATGTCAGCTACACCATATGTCCTATAAATGTCATCTGCAAAATAAAGAATTTTTTTTATTCCAGAAGTGGTAGCCTAAAATGCTTACCTGACTTTTGAGGAAATTGAAAATATCTGTAATGTTATTAATTATCTCAAACCCCATAAAATCTTATTTTGTTTTATTTTTTATTTAAAAGTACCACTCTGTAATGGGAAAAGGGCTTGTATTATTTTGAGGCTGTATACTTGCTTCATGCAGAAAAACATATTAACAATATATATAAAGTATGAATGTATGAGTTAAAAGCCCCCCTTAACTGCTGAAATATCATATTAAAAAAATCCAAACAAATCTCTCAAGTCATCTCAAGCACATTCAAAGTTTTCCTTCCTGCAAATCCTGACTGTTGCGGCAAGCCCCACAACACGATGTTTTGGTTTTTTTAAGATATTCTAAATCAAATCTTATTGGCATGCCAGACAACAGAAAGAAAAAGGGTTTCGAGGCTTCTAAACAAGGTCTTTGTTTAGAAACATCTGATTTGCCATGCTCTTGTTATATTTAGACAATTGGTTGCAGACTACTTAGCTTAGTGTCAAATTTTATTATGTGGTGTATATCAGAACAGGTATTAACTGTGTCATAGAAATTCGAATAAGTGGATGATCTGATCTGCCATGTTATGTACCATATTACTTCTCTTCAAAACCTATTATTCAAGACTTGTGATACATGATGGGCATAAATAAGCTGTTATTAATGCAACAATGTTCTTTTTCAAATAAGGAATTTCGTAACACCTGGATATATATTATATCATCTTATCTTTAGATAATACAGCTTTCCAGTGGAGGTTCTTGCCTATCCTTAGGGCCACAAAGACTTCCTTCCCTAGTTTTCTGTATACAAGAGGAACAAGGTGTTCAACTTTTGAATAGTCAGGATGGTCTTTAGAATTAACTGGGGACTGCAAAGTTTTTCTGTTCTATGAGGCGACTTGCCACGAACAATGACATTCTGAAGGCAAAGGAAAGGGTGATGATATCTAAGAATGAAAGTATTGCAATTCAAGCTGATGTTAATGTTTATAACTCAAGTTTTGAAATGTTTCCAAACTGGTCTATTCCAAATTTCAGCGGAAGAATTTGTGAATAATTCAATAATTGTGCCTAGGTTCAAGTGATATAATAATATTTTCTGTGGAAACAAACAAACAAACAAAACAAACAAAAAGCAAACCCAAACAAACAAGCCCCAAAAAAGCCCACAACAAACCCCAACCCAAACAAAACAATAACAACAAAAAAAATCTCAAAGTAATTCTGTTTCAAAAACATGTTTTTTTTCAACAGAACTCATATTACATTGTTAATGGGGAAAAAAAAAATCAGTGTATCTTTGTCTACAACAGCTTTTTTATTTTTCTACAGAAAGCAGTTTGTACACAAAACTGAGATTAAAAATACTTGCAATTTGTGCTGTTTAATGTTCTGAGAGCCTAAACAACTTTTGATCTTAGAAACAATTTCTTTGTTGCAGGTCATTGGCCTCTGTGTAGGCCAATTTTCTTGTTTTTCATGGTAAAAATTGCATTGTAAGTTCCTATAATTCATGGCAGCCTGTGACCTGACCTTTTCCTGGCCTACTCCACCATATTGTTTTACTGGGGGAATATTGAGTGGACAGTCTGTGATTCTGCTTCTCTGCTGCTAAATAATATTATTTTAAAGAGAAATAAAAAAGAAAAATAGAAGGAAAATGTCTAGAATGGTGAACATGAGATGGCAAAAAGCCTCAGGGTGACAAATTTCAAACTGTGTTTCTTTTTCAAGTGGAAAGACCATGACCATAAAAGAAAACAATAGCTTTGAGCTATCTTCTTCCAGTGACTCATAGTTCAGCTCTGTATGTGGAGCATGACACCATAAGGTGTGGGATAAGCCTTTGCTCAGCTGGGGTCAGCTGTCCCAGCTGTGTCCCCACCCAGTTCCATGTGCACCCCCAGCACCACCCCTGGTGCAATGTTGTGAGAATGGGAAAAGGCCTTGGTGTTCTCCAAGTTCTGCTGTTTGGCAATGGCTAAAATATTACTATGTTATTAACACTCTTTTGTGTCACAAATTCAAACACAGAATCATAGAGGCCACTATGAAGAAATTTAACTTTACCCAAGACTAGCTAAAACTAGTACAGAGATTAGATTTGGATAAGATTCACTGTGAACAGTAGAAAATTCTATTCAGTGGCCAAGAGCTTTCAGTCTGCCAATGTAAGTGGTTTACAGTAACAGATTGCTTCATTTGTTTTTAATTACATGTTCAATAAGAAGACTATTGTACATCAAAATGAATTTTCAAGGTTGGCACTAGTAGACAAAATATTTTTCAAGAGAAGATGTGTGTTTTACCACCTAGAGGAAAATTTTCATTTCAAATTTGTTAGGAAGTCTTAAGTTCAGGGTATAATGTGACATTTTCTTGAAATATTGGTCATCTTAAGACTCACAAATTCCTATGGAATATCTCATACATTTTGTGTGGAAGCAGGTTATACTTCAACAAACAATTTATCAGACATGCTATGGTTTACACTCTGCAATTATTCCAGATTGGGGTATATCAAGGCCTTTAGCAGTTTACTTAGAGACTAAAGCCTCAGGACATTTCATCATTATTGTCATTAAAAATGCTAAAAACCTGAAGGACAAATTTTAAGGGGATCACCATGCCCATAAAAAAGCTCTTTGGATGAGGGCTTGTAATTTTTTGTGTGTTTGTAAAAAGCCTAACACAATGAGTGTGTTACTTCTGACTTGAAGCTGTTTGAAAGCATCTGTGACACTGAGATATAATTTCAATGTTGAAGTTTCCTTGCCTAATCTTTTTTGAGGAAGTTGATGTTACAGATTTCTGTGGTATAACCTATTATTAAGGGCAGAAAATAAAAATTCCAGAAAATGAAATAGCAGAACTTGAAGACTTTTATCTCTTAATCCAGGCTGAAATAAATTGAGTCAACAGGGAAATAGAAGATTACAGCTGCTAAGGTTCTATGATAAACAATTTTAGGAACTAGTAGGGAAAATTTTACACCTCCATTAAAACAGAATTCACTTGTCACTGTGGGTAAGGTTTACAGGAAATAAAGGCACATATCTCTGACTATCCCTGTAAGCCATCTGTCAAACAAAATAAAAGGGCTTCTGTATCTAAAAGGAGTATTAATAAATGAAGAAGTAATATTAAAAGCAGGGAGGAATTTCAGGCCTACTACTAAAAGTAAATTCTTAATCACATGTTGTGTTAAAAAGTAAAATATTATATTATTTTAGGCAAAAGAACTTCTGAAGACAAAATTTTGCAATGGCATCCGAGTCTAGGTACAATTTAGGGGTCTCATACAGATTGACATTTATCTTTCACATGTATGGCTGACATGAATACTTATTAACAGATGTTGATTTTAATTGACTGAAGAAATGCAGAGTGGTTTACTAATTAATATCAAGATCAAATATACTTAAAGTTTAGATAAACTTTTGGTAGATTATAAACAGCACATTAAACTCCCATATGTTTAGCCTAAAATAAACTCAAGATTGTTATTATCCCTTTGTCTATCATTCATACCTAGTTAATTCCTTCTTATCCTAGTCCTGGCTGCTATTTGGTCATAAAGAGAGAATGGAACAGTACATCAAAATCTGCCAAGAAATCAATGAAGCTGGACTCTCTTGTGTATATTTATTGGAAAGCCAAAATAATTTGTAAATTTTAAAGGTTCAGAGAATGGAAAAAAAAAGTCACACTGAAGTCCAGATGAGTATATTAGAAGTATTTCTGCTTATATATTGTGGTGTCTGTTCTTGATTGATTTTTTTAAAAAATTGCAGTAAAGATCAATCAGAGTGGGTCAGTATCTCCTCATATGTCACAAGCTTCTGGATTTTTCAGATAATAACTATTAAAATATGCTCTTGCTCACCTGTTGATACTCCAAACATCTGTTACAGTTTCCAAACTTTTGTTTTGAATTTGTAATTATGTTTAATGTTAGTTTAAGGGCTGTCAAATTTTTTTAAATTTTTTTATTTTTATTTTCCAGGATTGTTTCAAGAATATATTGACAGTAATTGTATGCTTCAAAATGTTAGATTTCTGCTCTTGTGACTACAAAAATCTTGATGTCCCCTGATTGAGAAACTTGAACCTCTTCTGATCAAAGAAGAATTACACCAGACTGCTGTGGTTAATGAAGGGTAAATCTCAAAAGTTCATAGTAAGAGTTCATATAATCATCCATAACCTGATATTCAGTTACAGAATTAACCATATGATTCACAGAGTTTCAGATTTTCATTGACTCTCGTTGTCTCTCTCTAACTGCACAACTTCTGTTGGGAAAGACAGGAAGAAACTTAAAAAACAAAAAATCAGAAAATACAGATAATGTGAATAACAGAAGAAAAGTGTGCTGAAGAAAAACTCAGTTAGGAAGGGATTTCTAGTAGCCTACAGATGTATAAAAATCTTAGGCTAGAATTGAAAGAGAAGAATAAACCTGAGTTATCTATTTTAGCACAAGGAAGAATTCATCTGGCAGAATGAAACTGTGAAGGGATATTAGACATTTGACTTGGGCTAGGCTAGGCCGAATTTGGGAAGTGTTAGGGGAATATATGCAGGACCGGCATGAAGTGGAAGTTAAAATTTAGCATAAAGATGTCAGATACTAAGTCAGACAACAATTTAAATAGGACAATCAGATCAATAAAAAATGAATTGTCTGAGAGACAGTATATGAGTTTATAAGTGAATGGTAAACAAAACAGAAAGCCAAGATCAGTTACGTAAGAGGTAGGCATGACTTGAAAGAGGATCTAATCAGTTTTGCAATGGCTGATTTAATGTACTGTAGGTACCAACACTGCAGCATATCTGTTTTTAGCACTAGAGAGCAAAACAAAACACTTCACACAATGTAATGCTACCTCTTTTGACATTTAATTAGTTTACTTTCTTATCTGCATTATTTTCAGTTGCTATGTGAGGCTAAAAAATTGATATGTCTTACTTTAGTTTTGGACAGTGGCAATGGGAGGAGGGAAGGTTTTCATTTCAGCTTTTAATTTTGGCTTCTTTTTCTACTGCCTGGGAAAATGAGTTGCTCCCAAAGCCCAAATGACACCCATCATGTGAATTTATATACTACAAGACAGTAAAACTAGAAGTGAAAAGGACACTTAGTTATAAAAGCTTTTGTTCTCATAAGAAAAGCCCCTGATTGGGTTATGTCTGGTCTATTTTGCATTAAATTCTGTATTGTCTGCTATCAAAACATCTCTGAATATGAGCTGATGTTTGAAGACAAAACAGTGGAAATAGAAGTCCAGGTGCACTCTGAAATCAATGTTAATTTTTCAAAGCCTTTAATTTCCCCTCTTTCATTATTTTCTTTCACAGTGAATATTGCTTCTTTTCAGGAGCCATGATAATGAAAATGACTTATTTGTTTTCATCCAGTGACCATGATTGCCACTAGTAGAATTATCTATGAAAACATCACGCTTTTATCCTCTTGCTTTCATCTTTTAGGAGGCATTATTCTTCAGTCTAGGGAGAAAAGCAATATCTCAAGTCAGATCTACTCTTTCACACTATTCAGCTAGCACAGCTATTTTGGACAAAATCTGATAAATAAATTTGCAATGCATCCTCAAGTGTAGTTAATAATAAATACAGAGTTATGACAGTAAGCAGCAGCATAATCAAACCTTTCTTTTTATTTTTCAAAACTGGCTGACAGCATTGTATATTATTTTTGTGCTTAGGATTATGATCTTGACAAAAGCAAGGGCTGGAGAATTCTTCAGAAATAAATTACTGGGAAAAAATATTTACTGTGACTTCAAAGTTCAGTGCCTTAAAAGCACCTGATCACATATCTAAGGAACATGTTCCTGGTGTACAGAATGTGTTTGAACACACAAATGGTTCATAAATAAATTTAAAGTTCCCTCATGATCATAGTGATTTGATTTTGCTGTGGTATGAGTGTCAGTATTATAGCTATGATGGAAAAATCATGTTTTAGACCTAGTTATCCGTAGCAGCTTGGCCCTGTGTAAACGTGAGACAGCCTTAAAGTAGTTTAATTTATTTCTCTGGAAAGATCCACTTACTTAACTGAGTCACTAATGTCAGAAAACATTTTTCACCTAGAGTCAACTTCAATGCAAAGCAATTCATTTCTAGCTTGCAGTCACTCTAAGGTCATGATATTAATAATGAATTTGGAAAGAGAATATATTCCTTGGACTATTAAAAATGTTGAGAACTAATTTTATGGTGTTTTCAACATGAAGCATTTATCCAAAACTGTCACCTGTACGCAAAGTATATTTTTTATTTGAACCTAGATTTGGCTATAGCTGTTTCCAATACAAAGCAAACTAGGTAATTCAAGGTGTGCCAGAAACAAGCTGTATTCATTATTTTTGTGATGAAATATAAAAAGATATGGGGGAAGAAACCAACTACCTGAACTTGCAATGCAGCTGGAAAAGTTTTCTCAAAATATGAACAAAATTAACAGAAACACATTGGTATTTTTGCCTTAAAGAAAACATAAACTTGATATGTAACTGAAAGCTTGTGAGTTTTGGTCAGTGACAGAGCAGATGCATATATAAAAATCTCAGGGCAGCAATTAAAAATCACCTCAAAATATACTGAATCTTGATGCTCTTCAGGGTTGTAGTGACTTTGAACTGTAAAGGTTGCCACTACAGGGACAGAATACTCTGAAGGAAGCAGAGAGACTTAAAATACTTTTTTCCTTTTTTATTTTTACCTCTAGGTAAACAGTGTAACAGGTGAAGAACATGCCAACATCTTGTTAGTGATAATCCAAAATTCCCTCCTTAACTAATTTCTTGGTAGATTCCCACATCATAACTGGATGTTGCAATGATTCAAATAAAATATCATTTGGTGATATCTAATCTGTGTTTTGGCAAAACAGTTACTTTTTTTTTTTTTTTTTAACACGTCCATGTAATTAGATGATTTTTAAGGTCACTTTCAACTCAAACCATTCTATGATGCATGATTCTATGATTCTACAGATCTGACCTCTAAAGAAACACTTTAATGTTTAGCTTAAAATAAATTGATATCAAATTGTAGTAAGTTTCATTCATGCAATGTTTTTATTTTTACTTTTATCTGTATATTTATGCAAATTTTATTACACATATTTAAATACAAACCTCTGGGGTTGGTACAGGTCCTTCATGCAAAGATATTTTTTCAAACTTCTATTTCCAGCACTTTTCAGTTTCCAGTTTTCTCCAAGCAATCTTAAAGCAAATAAAAACTTGAACTCAGAATAAAGACCTCTCTATACTGGAAACACACATAATGTTTCCTCTACTAATTCCATAAATATAAACTTCAACTATGTATGGTGGGAAAAAGAGAAAACAAAAAGTTAGAGTATTAAGATTTGCTTTTGAATATTAACATCCTGCAAAAGTAGGTTAATATCATTTTACCTGTTTCCACTGAGGTTATCTCTTCTAAGATTTTCTTTATAATTTCTTTTTGTTTTTTTTCATTCCTTTCTGATTTAGATACATCCTAAATCTTATTCTTCTCTAGACATGTCTGACCTTTCTCTGTTTAGATGAAACGGGGTTGAGAGTTGTTCAGCAAGTCTTGACCCTCTTTCGGTATGTTAGAATTGTCTAGACATTATCTTTTCCTTGGAACAACAAAAGAAGAAGATCTGAAAACAGTTTCTGTGTGAAAAATCTTAAGTATAGCCCTGTTTAGATCACATCTTTTGATCTTCACTACAAACAAACATAAAAGCTTCCTTATACAAAATCTCTAAGAGTGGGAAAATAGTTCTAGATAAAGCCCACTCTCCCCACTTCCCTTCTCACAAATATTCACTTAGAGGGTTTGCAAGTGCTCTGGGTAGGACATTTATGTTTTTGAGATTGTCTCGTAAGAATAGCAAAATAAAAGAAGAAAAACTAGCATGTACAGCATTTAAGGTGAAAGGCTAATGAGATTGGGCAGTCTCTTCCACAGTGTTCCTAATGTTCCAACACACATATTTAAAGCAATGTTTATGTTGCGCTGCTGATTGTTGATATTCTTTGCTTTATTGTGGGGAACTCATAACAGGGGTTATGGTTTGAATAGGGAATTACACTTAATCAGAATATGGAACTCTGTGTTATTGAGAACCAAGTACCTGAAGTAATTTTAGAAATTTTTGCAGTAAGGTTTTTTCTGAAGAGGTATTTTTGTTATGTGCATATATATATAAGTCCTAGTACATTGTCATCTTTCATAAGGAAGGATTTCAAGCAGAAGGAACCGACTCTCTCACTCTTTTTCTCTCAGTATCATTATCTATTTAAAAAGAACTAACATATTACCATACCCACAAATATCAAAAACAAAACCAATCTTTTCTGTCCATTCTTTCAGATCAAATTTTAATACTCTTCATGGCATTGATTTTTTATTTACAGTATTAGTATTTATCATCCTGTGAGTAAAAGGATTTCTTTGCTCTCTGTAATCCTTTTTCTGAAAAACAACAGTAAAATATCTGCTATGCCACCTTTATCTAAATGGCAGCAAATAATTCTTTTATCTTTTCTTTTGAGTGAAGAGAAAGGGAAGAAGAGGAAACCTTTCAGGATTATTCTGTGTTGTTGTTTAGTACAAGCCAATATGTAATAGGATAGACAGGTGGATGGTTTGTAAGGTCAGTTTACCCTGATCCCTTTTTATATGATGTCTAACCCTAGAGACTCATTACAAAGAGGTTTTTCTCAAGTCTTGACAGAGGTGCTTTTTCTGTGAGGTTTCAGGAAGCTTTACTTTTAATGCATCCAAAATAACAAAGACATATACCAAAGAAAATAAGCTTTTCTGTAGAAAACTTTAATTTTTGATCATGTCAAAATTTGTTTGTGTGGTACAATATGCCATTTCTTCCAGTGGCTAATTCATATTTCAAAGGCTACCAGCCTCCTTTACTTTTCTCCTGCTCTTTTCTTTCTTTAAAAGTGACAATCCTGTTAATTTTGTCATAATTCAAAGGTGGAGAGACTCCAATTTGTTTCAAGATTTTAAGGACTGGAATTGAAAATTTGAATCCTATCTTGTAAATACCAGTGGTAGCAAACAATCATATACTGGTCAATATGTTCTGCTGCCAATGATTATGACTGCTAGTATCACTACTATCTTGTGACAAAAGTTGTATCAGGTGGACTTAAAATAACATTGGTCTAGTTTAAAGAAAATATGTATATTGCCTAAGAATTTCAGGTTAACAAAAACATCACCTGAATTAAAGAAAGGTTAAAACAAGTTAGATGATTATATGAAACAATTATATACTTTGTGAAAAATGTTCAAATTTATAAATCTTTATTTATAAACTATGGGACAAAAAAACCCAAACAAAAAACAAGAAGTAAATGGAGACACAAAGGAAGATAATCAATTCTTCTGCAACTGGGAACAAGGAACATCCACAGTGTCTTGTTCTTACAATCTGTCTTGACCCTGAAGATAGTCATATAAAGATACTCAAATAAAAGAAGACTTACCAGTGAAGTCCGCTAAGGGATGTTTGGAGTGATGGGTTTTGTCTTCCCAAGTCCCTGTTGCACATGATGTGGCCCTGCTTTTCTGGGGATGGATGAACACCTGCCTCCTAGTGAGAAGTGGTGAATTCCTTTATTTGCTTTGCTGTGACTTATACTTTCCTTAATTTATCTAAACTCAGGAGTTCTTTCACTTTTAGCCTCCTGATTCTCTCCTCCATCCTGCTGGTGATTAAACCTTGGCAGACATTATAAACTACTTATCAGCATTAGTCAGACTGATTTTATGATGGCATCACTTATAGAGAAAGGAGAATGTTAGATATTTAATTAAAAAACCCCACTTTTTTGCATTCTTAGTGGAAATTATGTTAGGACACTTTTGAAATTGAGCACACACAGGAAATTATTTTATAAAAGTTCTTAAATGGACAATCTTATTCTAGTGTCAGTCATTTATTTGATTCAGCATTCCCATAACCAGTAAATGTCTTTCTAATTTCAATGTATTGAGACCTCATCTACAAAATAGAACTTTTGCTATGACCAGTACTTTAATCTAAAGTCTAATTAGTTTATCTGAATAATTTTCTTTATGCATAATGTACATTATTACACTTACTGAAATAGTAAGAACATTTAAGATGCTTGCTAGAATACTAGAATTATTTAATCTCATTTTACATTTTTTGCATCACTAAGCTTCTATTCAATTCAATTTGGGACCTGAGAGAAAATGTCTCTAGACTTTTCATGTGTCTGTAAAATACTGTGTGGCAGATATCCTCATTTCAAAGTAGTCACTTTGAGTATCACAGAGTATGGAAAATAATTGGATCTTACTGATAGATTTGAATTTTAATTACCGTGTTGAGATGAGAGACTAGCCTACCTACTACTGCTTCAGCTACTGATAGGATCTGTCTCTTGCATTTTAAAAATGAAAATTTCAAAGAACTTTAGTCCAGAGTAATGAACAGATTCATCAAGATTTACTTTTCCTGCTTTACTTTATACAATAAATGTTACTATTTCTTTACACTTTCATTATGCAATACATATTTTCAAATTATTTTTATACAATAATTAGTAAAATGAATCCTTTAAATAGAGATCCTAGATGCCATAGGTAACGTACTTTTTTCTCTAGTCCAGTTGGGTGGCCTATTCCTTGTTGTGCTCGAGAATATAGACATCATGTTTGGGAAAACTATGATAACTAAGTTTGAACACCTTGGGGTTTGCTCATGCTCCAAAGCAATGATTTTGTCCTGCATTCACACTCTGAAAAGCCAGAAGACTGAAAATGGAATTTAAAAATGGTTCTTTAGAATACATAATTAAAGTCATTTTCTAGACATCTGTTTTAAAAGTTATTTGTATAAGAGCATTTGAACCACGAAACAACATATCATTTAATAAAATACAATTTATAAATATAATTTAAATTATATAATTAAACTAATAAAGGGAAATAGTATGAAACACACTTAATAATTATTGTGTTTAAATATTCATTTTAAAGTACATTCTCCAGCTTTGAAATGATTTATTTCTTATTTTCTCACCTTCTTTTGGTTTCTATTGAATATAACCATCACACATTAAAGATGTAATAGATGACTATTTCTGCCACGACTGTCAGACTTGATTTGTGGATTTGATACAAATTAGCATGCATATATTTAGATACTCATATATCTTTCTGTCATTAACTCCAGGGGAAAGAAAAAAGAGAATAATTTTAGGTTAGATTATTTCTTTGCCCTAGTTCACTGTGTGACTGTGGAGCTTATGGTGCTAGGATGAAGGTGGGGGCCACAAACTTTGGGGAAAAAAGGCTGAGGGCATAAGAAGGGTTGCTTCTTGAGCTGGTAGACTTGGCATGTTTCAATTTAATTTGTGCATGAGTCTATTGACTGATGTGAGGAAATTTCTGTCCAGAAAAGTGTGCTATCTACTGAGGGAGGAGATATACACTTTTTTCCCTAACCAGCAGCACGACTTGCAGTGTTTGGATTTTTTTGTAAACAAAACTAAAAAAGCATGCTGCCTTTTGCATAGCTGTTAGCAGGGAATGACCTCAGTCGTCCAGTAAAAGACCAAGAGTTTTGTAGATGAAAATATCTTAATCACTTTTCTGGTTAACCAGCTGGTTAATTCTAGGTCTATCATTATCTCAAATTCTAACAAGTTAGCACCACTCTGATTTCCCCAGTCTTTATCAATACTGAATCACTACTAACTAAACCAGCAAATTCAGTCAGGCTCAAAGTGGCCGCTTTGCCTAAGAACATCACTTCCATCTGTCACTGAGCAACAGGGGAGCCAGAAGAAATCTTAACAATGAATGTTATTACTTTGTCACTTTTTCAGGAATATTGATAGAAGCTGAAAGTAGACTACTACATTTTCAAATTTCCTATTTATTATTCGGTCAGTATCCATTTCAGGATCCCGTCATTTTCAAAAAATACAGGGTTTAAAACTGGTATTTATTACAAAGAAACAGTAGAATTAAATATTTCTGAGCCACCTGAATGACTTTAGAATAAGACGAAAGGATTCTTTTGACTCCATTACAGTTAAGCACTCAAGCTTGTAGAAGGCTAATAGCTTGTATATTAATTAATGAATTCATACCGACATGTTTGCCACTCAACAGTTTATAATGTGTACAATGTGTATAAAGTGTACACATTGTTTATACACGTTTTTACACATTTAACACAGTGTACGCATGTTCATACACATTTATACACATTTATAAATGTGTATAAATACAAGTGTACAATGTGTATAAATACCTAAAGCACTCTAAGGCTAAGGAGTTGGTTATGGCAATCAGTGGAGCTGCCAGTGGTCTAACGAGTCCCACCATCTCTGCCAGCTGATTGGGATGTCCTGACATTCAATAAGCAGCCCTAGCTAGAGCTCACAACTGATAAGCAGCAGGATTTTCTGTCCCTACATGGACATCCAGGAAACATTCTTGTCCAGACAATGTCAGCATGTGTTCTTATGCCGGGGCAGGAAGGAAACGCTCGTGGTACAGTTGCCAAAGCAATTTTACATTTAAAGTAAATTTGCATAAATTTTAAAAGTCCAGAGAAAGAGACAGCTGTATTCATGTTGTGGAGAAAATTAAAAAAGAAAAAAATCCAACATGCAAGCAAATATTAGTGTGAACAAATGGCAGAACTAAAAAGGGAGTGGTTGAGTTTTCCATGGACTGGTAGGTCTAAGGGCAACTGAATCAGAGCTAACTGGAATAAGTTCACCAGAAGATATAAATAGGAATATTAAAAGGAAACATGTATAATAAGATCAATTAATTGTTCTGGCAGGTTCCCATACCTGATCAATTTGTATGAATAAAATGACATTTTTAAAAATTTTTCTATGGAGATAATAGTATTAAAAGAAGCAAACACAAATTAAGCAAGCTGTTGGACATTTTTTTTTTAAGGCCTTCCTCACTAAGATAATAGTTTGAAGCAATTGTTTGGATAACTTGCAAGTCGGTAAATCCCCAAATCCTTTTTTAATCTGTTAAAAAACCCATCTCCCTAGTAAAAAGAAACTCCTGCTTCAGCCACATTGGAAAGTTACATGCACACTTCCTTGCTTCCTTCCTAGTCATGAAAGTAACTGTAGACCTTTTATGTTTTACTGAAGGAAATAAAATGCTATTTGATCCAATAAAATGCTATCTTGAGCCAACTGGTCCCCTGGTTTGAAAATGTCCCTTTTTGACCTTAGAATTTTGAACAGAGTTAGCGCTCTCCTTATTGCATTGGTATATGTTTGCAGTATTTTTTAATAACGTTAGTGCTATTGTTCAGGAAAGCTGGATTTTTTGTCTGACTCCGCCACAAGATAATGCAAATCTGCTAAGTATACATGGAATCATTCCAGATAGCTTTTTATGTAAGTGCTGGATAATTTCCTATACCAAGGACATATTAATTCTAAGGGA
This sequence comes from Hylia prasina, assembly GCA_013397195.1. Lineage (NCBI taxonomy): Eukaryota > Metazoa > Chordata > Aves > Passeriformes > Sylviidae > Hylia > Hylia prasina. The sequence goes on along the minus strand of VYXD01016395.1, from coordinate 71,724 downwards.
ACTATGAAAATCAATGCTAATGAGCCTCCCAGTGACCATAAATCTTCTCATATGTAAGTAAACAGAACTCAGTTAAATATAAACTTTTGTATCCCTTGATGTATAAATGTGATTTGCCACAGCATTTTTAGGGTAACTAACACTGTGCTTAGAGCCAGCGAGGCCTGCACCATTTTGTACCAAATTTGTGCTTCTCCATTCCTCTTCTTCCATGTCTGCATAAAACACCATGCTCTGCTCCCATAGCAACTGCTATTGTTTGGGACCATATCTCTATGTATTCAAAAGACACCTTGCTTTACACAGTGCTTTCAGAGTAACCAGTAGGAAAATATATATATTTTTTAATATTTTAAATTCTATTGATACAGAAGAATGAAACAAAGCTGCTGGGACTGTAAGCAAAGGGTCCTGTGCCAGGCAGACAGGGTTTGTGTTTTCCATCTCAATGCAAATCTAGCAGAAACACATGGAAGCCAAAATCAGAGAAAGAAGCAGCATTTTTTTCAGCTGCAAATGTATCAGTGCTAACTGAGGAGTAACTACAATTTTTTTCATACTGAAATTGATAATGAGGAGGAGCATCAGTGTTTGAAACAATAGACGGATCCTTTATTTTTTGCTCATACTTTCTTCTTATCCTCTATCTTACTTGAGGTACTTCTTTCTATTTTGGTACCAGCCTGCATTACTGAAGTCTCAAAAATAGTGTGTATATAGTCATGTAATTGACTGAATGCAGTCAAAATTTGAAACACCTGGAATTGGGGATGAACCATAAAAGTGTAAAAAGAATATTTATTTCTATGTGCTGATAAAAAGTAATTTCCTTTTTTCTGTGATGAGGCAATTTAATTTTTTTTTTTCTTCCTCTCTCATCTGTAATTTCTTGGGTTCTTCACCCAAGACAGGCAAAGGTACTTTTGTCTTGCACATAATGGAGACTAGAAATTTTGATGAACTGGAACCATTACTGACAGATGGTCATGCATATTTTCATTTTCAGTATTGTGCCAAAACTCATGGGCCCAGCAATAATCAGCAGGCAAATTTAAGCTGGAATCAAAAGAAAGAAAGCAAAAATGCATGGCATATAATTAATTTTGCCATCATTTTCTCAAAATTTGTTGCCTATTATCACTGTCCTTGATTACTTAGAAGTTTTAAAAAGCTTTATCCCTTATATAAAAACTTCAGAACACTGTCTAGTTATTAGCATTTATTGCAAAGTTCTGTTTATTTTTTGTAGATGATTAGTGGGCCCTCAGAAGTAATTTCTAAAATTGCTGTGTCATTATAGGTCCTAACTTCATTGAGGACCCATGACCCTGAAGCATGAAATTCAATTCAGACTGCTAGACTTGAGGCTCCAGTGTATACAAAAAATTTTATCCAATTTAATAGGATTAAATTCTAGATCAAAATGAATAAGATACACCAATATTAGCTACCCTTAAGCCAATTTAAGAGCATCTGCACAAGGGATTTCAGTGGTTTAAATCAATTTAAGAATTGATTTAACTAAATTGTTACAATTTCTTTGTGTACACAGGGGACAAGTTACGTGAGTTTTATTTTAGGAAGAGCTAATCACTCCCCTACAATACCACAGATTTCAAATATTATTGATAGAAAGCAAGTAGGTGCCTTCCATTATAAATATTAGGGTTAATGTATACTGTCTGGGGAATGGGCATGAGTGACAGATACAGGGCAACTGGACAATTAGATATCATAATTATATATTTCTATTGATGTATATTTACAATAAAGATAAGATACACAGATATGAAATTACAGCGTTTGGGAAAGCTGTCAGATTCAAGAAAGGATTACAAAGTTGTTACAATGCAGTTGATGGTGGATAGGAAGGGTCTTCACAGTAAGAGGCTATCATGCACATCAAGTTTTGGATTTTTTATGCTTGACTTGCCAGAATCAAGATTTTCACAGCTATATTAACAGTGCAGCTCAAACCTCTGTTAATAACCAAAGTAATTCATCATCTGTTCAGCAGCTGTTTAGTCTTTGTATTTCTGCTAGGAATACTAGGCAGAATGTCTAATAGCAACATTTTTGTCAATGCCTACTCAGCCTGTAGGCAGCTATTCTCTGGAAGTTAAGTGTTCCTTCCTTTGGTAACACCAAATTGCAAATAAGTGTTCTATCATTATAGATGAGATCTGAACTGGTATTTCTGTTTCAGTTCAACCACATCTTGTAAGGGTGGATTGACTCATATCAGTCCCTGTTGGTGCATGCCTAACAGTCATGGAAAACCATGGAAAACTGAAACACACACTTTCACGTGTTTCTATATACGTGCCTCTACACAATGTACCTCATTACTTACCAGGCTCCTCAGTTTGATTAGGTTTTTTGTCTTTTTTCTTTAACAGAACTGTTGCAAAAGTGCCACTGTGCAGTATAATTTTTCATCATTGTCCTTATGTTTTCACAGTCATTTTCAACATTGAGCTGCATTTAAGGAACCATGAAAAATTAAGACCTGAATATTTCAAAAGCTGTCATGAAAGTGAAGATGGATGCCTGAAATATAAAGACTTGTAACAGAATATTAAAGAACTCCCTAGAAGCCCTTAACTCCTTAGAAATCCTTAACTGTATTCCAACAGTTATAGAAAAGAACTGAAATGCAATCTATTTTTAATAAGATTAAGGAAGCCACCATTTCCTTGATAGTCTAAACACAAATAGCTATTTTATCAATTGAACTTCCATTTTAAATGTGCCAGTTCAAGTAATTAGGATGCAAGTGCCCAAGTGCTACAGGATCGCTCCTATGAAGCACTGGTTTCAGCTGGCTCCACAATGGACACACCCCAGGGGACAGCCGAGCCCCTCAGCCAGAGTGGTGATACATCTGGGGAAAGATATTTAAGAAAACCACTAAGTAAAAAGAGGTGTGAGGAAAAAAATGTGAGAGATAACATTGCAAATGCCAGGGTGAGGGAAGAAAGAGGGGGAGAAGGTGCTGGAGCAGACGTTGCCTTGCAGCCCTTAGAGAGAGCACACTGGAACTGGTTTATCTAGAAAGAATGCAGTTTGTGAACAGAATCCGTGTTGGAGAAGTGAGAGAAGGAATAGCAACAGAGAGAAGCTGCTATGGGATGATCACAACTCCACAGTTCCTCATGGGTCTGTCAGACAGGGGATCAGAGAGGAGTCAGGCATGTAGTAGTGAAGCAGCGAGATTCTGTTCTAGGTATTGTTCTTGTTTCTCAGTGTAAAAATATGCAATAAATTACAGCAATAAATTACATTTTCACCAAGTTCAGTCTGTTTTGACAGTAAATGTTAAATGATCTCCCTGTCTTTATCTTTGCTTCATTTTATCCCACTGTTCTATTGAGGTGGATGAGTGAGAGAGCTGGACAGGCATCAGCCAGTCAAGTTTGCCCAGCCCCTCATGGTGAATTATAATAACATGGAATGTGCCTGTCCCAGAAAGTCAAAACTCTATTAACTTTTTTCAATATAGATTCTAGAATTTCACAGTAGTTATGTAGACAACAACAGTACTTTAACATGTTCCATTTTGGTTTGATTTATAAGGGTTGTCAAAATAGGAAAAAAAAAACGTGACTGGCCTTCATACCTATCACTCTAGTTAAAAAGAAGAACACACTTTTAACTTATATAAAATAGTTGACAAGCTGTGATGATGAGAGTGTAAAGTGCTGATCACATGCTGTCACTGTTGTTTGCAGCAGTAATTTTGAGAAAAGATCATTAAAAGAGAAAGAGAAAATTAGGCTCTGAAGAAAAAAAAAATCACAAATGGTTACAAAAGCTCTCTCTAGCAAGTGTCTAGGTTGGAAATGAACCCCCAAAAATGCATACATGACTCCTTCTTTTGGTGACAATAAATCTGACTCAATTGGTGCATTTAATTTATTTAGTTCACTGCTTTCAGATTGATGTGTTTTACGTTATGATTAGGTATAAAACTATCTGATATCTCATTCAGTACAATGGCATTCAACTGACAAGAAAGAAAAAGATTAACATAATCAAATTCTTTCTTAATTTGTCTTTTTTGTCAGATAAATCCTGTCACTGCATAGAAACTCTAGCAACTTTATAGGAAAGAAAATAGTAGTTTAGGGTTGGGGCTTTTTTGGTTGTTTTCCCACACTTGAAATACCTAAACTTTCCTTCTTGTAAAGAGATCAAAGTTTGTCAGAAGACTATAAAAATTAATGTAAATATGAGCTAAAGATAGGTGATTCATGTTTTACCATTTATTTGATAGTAATATCAAAATTGGAGGACTGGAGGATAACCCAGGTATTGAGTAATTAAGAAGTATGAAAAAAGGTGGAAAAGTTGATATGGAAAATGAACTTTGGGTTCATTTTCTTTAGAAGTTAGGTAGACAGGACAGGATATAGAAAAAATTTCTTTGTCAGGAAAGGGCAGTATATAATTTAATTACTAAGTATGAAATTTAAATCAAATTAAATTATAGTTTGTAATTAAACTGTTCACTGAAATGAAAAAATCTTGAGTCTTAGAGCTTAACCAAACAACAGTCCGATTTCCTAGATCACCTAGCTCAGTCCTACAAAGTTGTAGGTAAAGCCTAAAAATTAAACTTGCTCTGCTCAGAAATTAGGCAAGCCTTTTGGATCATCAATAAATGTGCTGGGAAAAAAGTATAACAGTCTCTCATTACTGCGAAACTTTTGCATGTTACACTGATAAGTTTCACTTAGTTTTCATTGTTCTGTCTTCAAGGTTATCCAAATGTTCAGTATTAAATACTGCTCACACGCTTCATTGATTTTATCTTACAAATTTTTATCTGATTTCTTAAATATATTCCAGCTTGTTTTACCAAAGTCATTAAGGAAATATTAAGTGCAATCAGTCTCAAGATATTCGTTAGGACTTTCACAGTTACTCTGACCACAGTTCATTATTTTTTCTTGCAGTAAGACTATTACCATTTCAACTTAAGGCAATTGAGAAAATAAAATAAAATAATAATAATAATAATAAATAAAGCTTCTGGTATGTCCCGTCTGTATGTCAAATAAAGATTTTTCCATATAATGTTGCATCAAATGACCCAACATATAACTATTTATTATATTTACATCAGTGCTTTATTGATTATGTTATCCATGGTAGATCTGAAAAAAATCCACATATTTTTGATCCTGTCATTTTATATAGATGCTTTCATTAATTTTCCCTCATTATTTTCATATTTCTTCAGTATAAGTTCTTGAGTTTTGACATTGTTGAGATTCATTTTTTCCTGCTTCACAGAATGTTGTATTTCCTTTTCTCAAATATTGTAATATAGTTTTAGAAACTGACATGGCTCATGTTTTACAAATGTTCTTTGACAACTTTGTGATTTTAATTGCCTAGTTATTTCAATATAAACATGTCCCCTCTTTTGTAACTTCTTTTCCAGTATGAGCCTCTACTTTTGTGTATTAGGTTTTAATTTTTCTATAGGGCCTATGGGAGCATCACTGTTATTAGAAAAACATGAGAGAAAACAATAAGTACTGCTGTTTTAAATAATGCCTAGATTATTGCCTTTAATATTTTCCCCATCAAAAATTTGCCTTGCCCCCTCATATATCTATTACTTTTTGTCTAATTCATAGGGTTGAGTAAACTTATCCTATTTGTTTTTAAATCCTTTACAACACTGCATCTATATTTCTTTTTGGGAATTATTACTGACCACTAAGATAAGTTCTTTCTCTTCTCATTCTTCTTTTGTTTTTATATCATTTTAAGACTTAATACATCTTCTGAGAGACTTATTTACTATTCAGGTTTGAAGTATTTCACTGTAAGAAATACATATTCTAGATAAATTTTGCATCTGTTACAAAAAAATAATCATCCAAGTCCCAACATTACAGTACAGCTCCCTTGATTAATTTCTTTGATATCTAAGAGTTGTCTGCTTTGAATAAAAGAAAAAAAAACAAGCCCTGACAACTTCTATGTATATCACATTATTTCCTTTTCACCCAAAGGAACTTTATTTTCTTAGCAATCAATTTTTGTAGTGTTGATGTTTCTCCAAACCAAGGAAAAACAGCTTTTGCTCTTCTTAGTTCATTGATATTCTGTGAAGAAATTTGCTGGATGTCATATTCCAAAGTTAGCTAAGACTCACAATAATTAAACTAACATAAAAAAAGGTTAGTATGTTACTTATCAGGAACCTAAGAACTATAATAATTAAACCAAACATTCCTGAAATTTTCTGGTTTCAATGCATGATGGATCCAAGCACATAATTTTTCAGAGTTTAGCAGTGTTTTGTTTTGTTATGATACCGAGATATAACCTTGCAAAGTATGAATGCTATGAGGCCTGGAATGAGCACCAGCATAGTGGCACTGGGGTACTTGATGTATCCATCCAAGGTTCTCTAACAGAGGGACAGTTTCCATTCCACCCTGCTTCCTAGCTCTCCTAATAGAAGCTCACCAACTTTTATTTATACCAAGAGAAGCCAGTCTGAATAATTGCCCTGCTCCAGCAGCACTGAACAAATAGCAAGGCTGCTTGATAGGGACCCCTGTGTTGTCTCTCTCACAGGATTTCCACACTTTACTACCTCTTTCCTTGACACTTGACACCCTTTTTGCCACCAATACACCATTCCTTCTCTGCCCTAATATTCTCCCAGGTAAATAATTTCTCTGTAATTATTTTTTCCCTGTCAGCTCCATTTTTGCCATACCTCTACCCATTTTTAATGGTTTTGATACCATTACCTAGGTAAATTGCCCTTATACAGAATTAGTAGTGGGTCCCCAATGATCCCCTCCAGTTACATGTGAGGCTTGGCTCCTGTAGCCACCCACGAGGATGGCACCATCTGCTTGGTACTATCCCTATCTCTTGTCTAATGCTCTCACTGTTGGCTGTCATGTCATGCCACTTGTCCTGCCAAGTCCAGAGGTTTTTGCATCACACTCCATTAGTGTAGCAGCAGGCCGGTTGACCTGGTCATTTCCTGCAGCCTAAAAGTGGGGAGGACAGCTCTTTCCATAACACCATACAGTTCCGTAAACTTCAGAAAAGTATTTCTGAACCTTTTTCTAACATATTAGTGCAGATTGTCAGTAGTTACTTTTTTTTAAAATTGAATATGCGATCCAGCAGGCTAATCTCATCCAGCACAAGAATGAACAAAGCACAACTAGATAACAAAGAAAAAAAATTATCTTGTATTTTTTTCAAGCGGATTCCTTTTCCTGAATGTCACACATTATGATTTCCTATCTATAATGCTGCATTTATCACACTTCATTTTAACAGACTGTAGAGAAAGACTCGTCTACTGTTTTACATTCATGCACTTGAACGCTGGAATATTCACACTTAGCACTGATAAGAGTGACTTTGATGTGAAAAGCAGACTCTTCAAAACACATTAGCATTTGGGGAAATCAGTGTTCTGAGACTTTCTGCTAAGTTTTTAATTCTATTTGAAATATTTTTGAAACTACAGACAGATCTAGGAGAACTCAATTATTTCATACACCTTTGTACAATCTAATACATTTTATTACGATTTAAGTGTCCCTTCATACAAAGGATGTTACAGTGTTAGGACTCTGAGCATAAAAGAAATTATGTACATGTAATTTTGATACTAGAAACTTTCATACAGAGAAAAATCCATGGTTTTATGCAGAAAAAAGTCTCATATCATTATGAAAGCTTATAAACAGTAAATTCCTAATGAATTTGGTATAATGCATAAACCAAAAAATAAACAGAATATGGTAGTGGTCCCTTGAGCTCGCCTTGAAAAGAATATCTTTGGCATCTTTAATCTGAACAATCACATTTTAAATTATCTTTTCCTCTTGTTGATATTAATCACATATTGCACCATACATTAGAAGTTCAAAATATTAGAAAAATTAGAGATTATAATAAAATATGTGTGTGTATATATATATATATAAAATTATTTGGAACTTCTGTTCTGGTAGTCCTCTCCCCAGACATGACATGTTTTAAGAGTTCATATGACAAATTAATGAACCTGAGCAATGAATCTAGGGTGTCAGGGATAACTTGGCAGTGAATTGATTTGAATTGAACTTGACTTCACAAGTACTAGAAGTCCTGATGAGAGATTTTAGGAGATTGAATCTCATTGATATGGGCAAACAGGCCTGCACATGCCGGCAGAGAAGATGTAAATTACCTTTTACTGAACTTGAATGTTCTGTCGGAATTTTGTAAAAATTCCCCTAAGAGACACACAGGGGGAATTCACCTGGGGACGTTCACTTCTCAGAATTTATCATGGAAAGAGCTGGCTGAAAAAGCAGTGTTTCTTTCAGGAGAGATTGAGTTATATCAGTTTTTAAAGAAGGAGAATCCCTTTCCAAAATTTATCCCCATGTTCCCTGTTAGAATAGTATTTGATTTGCTATGTCTTACTTGCAATATGAAGACCTCCCTTTTGACTTCAAAATAATTGACTTTTAATGAATAAAATGACTGCTTATTTAGTCCTAGAGCTCTTTGAATCATTCTTCTGTCTCAAGATTTTTCAACAAAAAATTGATTTAATTTTTAATTTGCTTCACACTTTACCTCAGAGACATATGAATATGTCTTGAATTGCTTGACAATAATAAGGTTTATAGTTGTATGTTGACTTTTATATTTACCTGGAAAACTGTCTATCCTGTCTCAAACCAGGACAAAGCTAATTACACCGCCACTAATATTTCCTTACTATTTTTCTCAGTAGTTGTTTTGGAAAGTGTTTTCCAGTAATTAAGCAAAGTTAATCCTCATTTATATAGGCATGCTAAGAATAACATGGCCCACAGCTGTATGCCAGAGACCTAATATTTGCTTGTATGCCTGAAACTTTAAAACAAATGTACCTTTTTTGATATTGCTGTATATGAGCTCTGTTATGAAGATGTTAATGAAATGTACACAAATAATGGCAAATATTTAAGTTAATTTCAGCAATTAAATTGAGCTTCCATGAGTTTTAATAAGGCTGTTACAGAAACATTTATGCTGATAAAAACATGACAATGCTCACCTGTCATTAAGTTTGGGGAAAAGGTGTTACCCAGAAAGAAGCCTTAAATAATTAGAATAACAATTTCTGTTGTGAAAATTTAACTAAAGAGATTAATAAAATACATTTTTAGAGTAAGATTTTAGTTTTCCCATAAGGACAATTATAAGTGCTTAATAAATAATGTAAACTCCCTTGAGATGTTAAAAGAGATTTCACTTTAGCTTTTCTGATTGTTTTATAAGGATAGTTGTTACATTTTATGCAAACTGCATAAAATGTAACAACATAAAAAAAGATTAAAGTAGCTTCTTTGTAGAAGCAGTTCCAATTTTGTAAACTGAACATTGTCTTTTTTCATGTGTCCTTATTTTGTTTGAGATGAGGAGCAAAATTGCAGTATTATGTGTATCAGCAAAATAAAATATTCAAATCTGTTACATTTTATTTCAGTATATACTTTCTATTTTGAACACTTAATGATAAAAATAAAGATAAGTTTTGACAGAAAGTTTGTTTCAAGCTGAAAGCTAGAAGCCACTTCTGAAGTTATATAACCTCCTTATTCCTCTATATCTCTTTAAACTACTGCAACAGAAATCTGTACTCTCACCATCCAAGAAATATGTGTGCAAAAACTTGAGAAGTATCTCAAGGCTGCAAAGCTGAAGTCCCAGATTTCCAAGTGACTTTTTCACCTGTAGATTGTTTTGAAAGTCAGTGAGACTTAAATTTACAGTAGCTGGAGATTATATGTAAAAACAGGGGAGGTAGGGATGGTGGTTCTGTCTATCACAATTTATTCCTTTTAATTTCTATCAGGACAAGGATTTCAGAAATGGAAGCTAACATCATAAACGAGATGATTGTTTTCATTTTAGGTATGTAATAGTTGTAAACTCAGTTTAAAACAAAATGTCATATTTCTAAGTTCACTTAATCATTTAGTCTTCTTTGACTTATCTAAGTTTAGTAGAAATTTGTAAATTTAGCTCAAATTCAGCCCATAGCTACCCACTGTAATCACATTGCAGGCCTCTTGTCTGTCAAAGGTTACTTGCATGTTATTTCTACATAGATTATTCCAGACATCAGAAAAAATCATCTGATCATCCGTCGGACTCCACTGTGATTTTTGTCATGCTAATTTGTCTTGTAAATTTTGCCTCTGGAATTTTATCTCCTACCAAGTACCATACAGCAACTATGAATTTTATCAATGTGACACTCAACGTGGTTTCAAAAATTAAGCCAAGCAAAAACTGTACTCTGTGATCTAAAATGATTTTTTGAAGTCAAAACAACATGTCTCTAAAATGTTGGTATGCAATTTCAGTATCACAGTTATTTCCCTTTCCTTGAAAAAGCTGGCGACAAAATATTTCTTTTATTATGCATCCTTTTATCAAACGCACTTGGAATACATTGACTTTGGATTTTTAGCTGTCCTTCAATGCAGTCATTTTTTTTCTTTCCCTGATAAAGATTCTTAAAAAATTTCTTGAATAGAAAAGTTCAAACACCTTATTGTATTATTTCTGTAACACGTATTCTGAAATGAGCCACCTGGGAGTGTCTTTGAAGCTGGTGCTTTGATGTGTCATTCATTTTCTTTCATGTTTAGCTGAAATTGCTTGAAACTCGCTGCATTTTGTCCTTATTCTACTTTCCTGCAAATTCATTTGATGTCTGTAGAATCTGCTGTTATCACTGAACTGGTAGAATAAAGTGAACAAAATAAACCAGGACTATTTTCAGGACCAGAAAAACAACATCAAAGTGTTAAAAATTATTTCAACAGTTAATAATGATTGATATTGCACAGTAACTGGATAACAAGTATATTGACTTTCTTTCATTTTATTTTGAATTCAAACTTTCCAAAGACATTTTTTGGTCTGTCTTATCTAAATGTCAGTATTGCAATAAAAGGCAACTTCTTATCTTTTCTTCTTGACCAATACACTCATGTGGGAAATAGGTACCCAAAAAAATCAAATCAATTCATTCTCCACTATAAGAGATACATCCTGCATGATCAGCTGAAGTTACTGGAAAAAGCAACCAACCAAGCAAACCAGAAATGGATTTAATTAAAAATTTTGATATTTTATCATTTATTTCTGCTTAATATTAAGAATGAAAAAACCAACGTCTTATCAGCTAGACATGAGAGACCCACTGCTTGGGAGACTCCAGTTGGATAGTGGAAGACACAGGTTCAAGACACTGATACAAAATTTACATAAACCAAGGAATTTTAAAAGCAGTCCATGTGTGTCCCAGTTTCTACATCAGTGCTCTAACTTATGATTTCTTACTGGTGTTGCCCTGGTCTTCATCTTTTTGGTTTTACTGTGAATTTCACCTTAGGTCTGATGAAGATCTGATGAATTTTATTGCCAATTTTCTTCTAAAAGAAAACAGTGTTTTTCTCAAGTTCTTTAGTGGCTCTGCTATTGACACTGTAAATATATCCAAGACCCAAATCTTAGGAACTAATAACCTATGATAAGTGAGTATATTATAAATTTGAGCTACAGCTATTGTCCTCTAGGTGACATTTCTGAATAAACTACTTTATTAATACACATTATTAAGGATGTGTTCAAGTTGACAAACAATTTAAATGACAGCCGAATTTTCTCCACTATTTCAAGATAACACAGCAATGTCAGATTTAGCAGGCCAGGATATTTCATCCTTATGAGGAGCAGCTGAGGGGTTGTTTAGCCTGGAGAAAAGGAGGCTCAGGAAAGAGCTTATTGCTCTCTACAACCACTTGAAAGGAGGTTGTAGTGAGGTGGGTGGGGCGGTCTCTTCCCTCAAGTAATTAGTGACATGTCAATAGGAAATGCTCTAAACATAGCAGGGAAGATTTAGATTTGATATTAGGAAAAAATTCTTCATGGAAAGGCTGTCAGAACAGTATCAGAACAGGCTGCCCTGGGGAGTGGTGGAGTCATTATCCATGGAGGTAGTACAAAGGTGTGTAGATGTGGCATTTTGGGACATGGTTTAATAGTGGTCTTGAAAGTTTTGGGTTAATGGTTTTCTTTGATGATCTTAGAGTTTTTTTCCAACCTAAATGATTCTACATTTATATGACCCTGACGGATCTGCATTTCAACCCAGATGTATAGTATTTTTTCCTTTTTCTCAAAACCAATCTGATTACACAGATTCAAATGTACATTGATAGTTGGCTCTAACTAACCCACTCTGTCAAATACAGTCAGCATTACCACAGCTCATCTCAGGTGCTAAAAATCAGTTTTGCTCATTGACCACCTGATCTCAGTGATAAAGTTCCAACACTAAATAACTGTTTCAGTGGTCTTTTCTCTCTTGTTATTTTTTGCAACTTTTTGCATAATGGATGCTAAATATCTTATCAGCTAAAATGGCAGTAGGAATTAATTCTGCTTGCAGATAGGAATCAAGAATTTGTTGCTCTTCTGTGTCCTATCTTCTGTGATGATAGTATTTTTTGGAACAGCAGACTTTTTTTCTTCATAAGATGTTCATGTACTATATACAATTGGATTAGCAAAGATAATCCATACAGTCTCAAAACTATTCTTAGGCAGGAATTTTTTTTTAATTTATATATTATATATGTGCACAGGTTTCCAAAGTTAAAGGTAAATATGTACATATTTGCCTTTCCGAATAATTGTATGTGGCTACATCACATTCTGGATCAGTATTTTCATGGTGATCTGTCCTTATACTTTATTCATGTACACAAAACCCCCAAACTTTTTCTGAAGATGTGAGAAATTAAAAACTGGCATTAAATGATACTTTTTGAATCTGACTATAATCCTCTGTACGAGGATTTTGAGTTCAATTTACATTATTAACAATTAAATCATCTTAGAATTATCTCACTCTGTTTTTTAATGTAAGATGCTTCACTCTGTAGTTAGTACACAGAAAACAGAATTTTGATTATTCAGATAAGAATGGAGTTCTTAGCATTGCACTGTAAGGAAGGTGCCTTTTGTAGTGAGGTACATTTAAAATTTTCATTCATTTCTCATTTTATGAAGAAGCTCTAGTATAAAGAGTGTGTTATTTAACAACAATTTTATAGCGCCTGAGGTATGACTTTGATTTTCATTTATGAACCACTTGCAAATCTATTAGCATCCCTGTTACATTTAGAATGGGCCAGCTTTGAAGCCAGTTGGAGGGATCTCCTGACACAAAAGAAGCAAATATTCCATCAGAGAGTATAACGCAGAAAGCAGGTATATTTGTGGGGGCTTTCACTCTGTAGAGTGAAAAAGAGAATAAAAGCCCCTGCTTTTATCAAATTTCTAGAGATGTTGAGATGTAATTTAAATACACTCCACAGTCTCTACACTGTTCTTTTAATACTATAGAGCATAAAGGGACTATAAATTTGAATTTTGTATGGAGATGTGTGATGCCTTTCTATGTTATTCTACTAAACCTTTTTCTAGAGTTTTCTTACATCAATAAAATTGCATAAATAGGATTCCTTTTAATATATTTAAAATAGTCTGGTATTGCATGCTTCCAGTGTGTATTAAAATATAGTAATTGTATCTTTCTTTATGTATGAAAACCTCAGAATTATAATAATATTTTTCTTTTTTTCTTTTTGTTTTTCCAAGTGTTCTAATCATTGCATTAAGCTGAGCAAAAATCAATGTCTACAACCAGGTCAATGTAACTTGTGTCAAGATATGATTTTAAACAACTATTTAAGAAGCTTCCTTCCTAAAGGGAAGTTGTTGAGTTTTGACATCTTTTTTTATCCATATTTGTTCTTCAAAACTTTGAGATCAAGGATAGGATCTGGTCAATTTTCTGACACTTAAAAATTGCTGATGCCTAATCACATTAGGAGGAAAAATATCCGACACTACTTTTTTACTCTAACTTTGAAATTGAAGTAGATTAGGAATATTTAATAATTTATTTTTTTTGTTTTAATTTCAGGCTATTGTATTAAAATGAGCTTTTGGCAGCTTCTGAGCTTCTAGGATTAAAGAGAATTTATTTTATTTTCATGAAGATGAGTTTTATAATATTAGAAAATGATTTATTACTATACAGCACCATTAAAGCATGGTGGATTCCATAATCATGTTAGCTGGTATGTTTGTAATGTATATATCTTGCCTACAGTGCCAGAATACAGTTGATGTGACACTAATGCTTGAACTGATGTTATTAGTCATAATTATCTCATGTGTTTGCAATGTCTGTGGTAAAAAACACTCTTTTTTCCTCTGGTGTTTTATGAACTAACCAATAAAGCTGAATTCTCAGCAAGTTCCCTTACACTATGACAAAGTAAATATTTCACACTTTGCTTAAGGTAAACATCACCAAATCCTGGCAGGTTGTAGTTTCCTCAGGGATTTTTGCTGGAGCCTGTGAATGAGCTGGGAATTGAGCTAGGAAGAAAAAACCCCCCTTGAATGCATTGTTCCTTAACCCATTGACTATATAGCCCGCTTTTCCTGTGCAAACTTAAACACTGTACAAGAAAAGGTGGGGAAAATAACTTATGTGAATTGTTCCTTGTGAAGATTGTCATCATTTCCCCTTAGTTGTCTTTAATTAGAGTGGTAACTACCTATATTGGCATTTAATCCCAAACAAACAAGTAAAACCATATTTTTGTCTAAAAGTTTTCTACTTAGGTCATGAAAACCTTGAAGTAAAAAACTGGGTATGTAAAACTACATAACATGTGGAAAGGTGATTGTTGCTTGAGCTCAGGATATTTTTACTGAGCAGGCACTAAAAGACTAACTGGGTTTTTGTGTCAGTAAGTGATGTTATTAGTCATTAAACCAACTTAAAGGAAAGTTAAGTGTGTCAGTGTGTGTGTGTCAGTGTGTGTGTATGTGTGTGTGCATGGATTTTTCTGGGGAGGGTGTAGGTTTATTGAGGTAATGTGAAACACAAAGAAGTGTTTTCCTTTGCTTTATCTATATTGGGCCATCAAGCTCTAGTAGCCACATTGGATTGCTGTGTCCAGTTCTGGGTTTCCCACTGCTAGAGAGACATGGACCCCTGAAGTGGATCCACCAGAGGGTGACAAAAATTATTAAGGCACTGGAGCATCTCTCTTGTAGGGAAAAGCTGAGAGAGTTGGGCCTGTTCAGCTTTGAGAAGAAATGACTGAGAGGGGACCTTGTAAGTGTCTATAAGTATCTGAAGGAAGGGTGCCAAGAGGATGGATCCAGGCTCTTCTAGGTGGTGTCAAGCAATGGAACAAGAGAGAATGGGCAGAAAGTGATGTACGGAACTTACACCTAGATATGAGGAAAAAGTTTACTGTGTGGGTGACTGCACTGCAGCAAGCTGCCCAGAGAGGCTGTAAAGTCTCCCTCACTGGAAATATTCAAGCACTGTCTGAATGCAATCTGTGTCACATGGTCTGGGATGACCCTGCTTGAGCAGGGAGGTTGAAGCAGATAACCCACTGTGGTTCCTTCTAACCTGACCCTTTCTGTAATTCTGTGGTTCTGTGAAACAATGTGAGGATACCTTGAGTTGGTGCATTATGATACAGTGAAAGGACTTTAAATTGACACAAAAAACACTCTCATGAAGTGTGGTAAGTCACTTATGGATGCTGGGTTTTTTCTTTTTTGCCTTTCTTTTTTTTTAGTAACTGAAAATTCTGTATGTCATCTGTAACACTAAAGTCACTGTCATACACACAAAGTCTATATCTTCAGTGTGATTTGCAGAAGAAGAGGAAATGGCTGCTGTCAGCTTCAGAACAGATGAGGAACGAAATCTGTCACAAACCTAGAGAACTTAATATATCACTAAAGACAGTTAATTTAGCAGCCATGACCTATGCAGGCAACAGAATCACTAGCAAGACTGTTCAGCAATGATGTTCTCCCTGCTGTGCCATTGGGAGTGCAAGTCAATATCCTGATTTCAGCAGCACTTTCTGTACAGCCTGTTCTGGCTCTGCTTCCTCATCACATACATCTCCCTTGGTGTCATGGTAGCCAGCCATCATGTTTCTAAACTGATAATGTGTTGATTTTGATTAAAGGAGTATTCTAACTCTGTGGTGTGAATTGACTGAAATGGACTGTGGGATTCAGACATGACATAGATGTGAGATTGATTAAAATTTCTTTTATTGTTGAGCCTTTGTATTCCATTTAGAAAGTACTAGATTTTCTCTTGACATCCTATGTCCTTTTATATGAAGTAAAATAAAGAAAACAGCTGGGACAGGGATTTTGTTACAAGTGTATCATGACTGTGTAATCGTAAGGCTACACTTGAAATGTTTCTAAGTTTATTTTCCCAACTCTTCTTGAGGTATTTTTTTTTCTGTCAAGAGATCTCTTTGCAATACCGCTGAAATGAACTTCCAAATATACAGCTGGATGAAACAGCAGGACAAACAAATACAACTCAAAAACCCAGCAGGTTTCTATCCAGACTATCTTAAATAACTGTTTTCTTTGCAGAAAGTGAAATTGTCAAATCCTAAAAGTAGTTGTTTTTCTGTTGATTGATACAGAATCGCTTTCACATATTTAAAATTCTGGGAATACTAATAAGTTTTTAAACTACTGAGCAATTAACAATATTTCTAAAGTATTGTCTATTGTAGATGTTTTGATATTGTATTTGAAAATAATGGCGTGTTAAAAATCATTAGGAATTTTTGTAATTTAGAACAAAATTTTAAGTGTATGTTCCAAACCACTAAAATTTGCTAGTTTGAAAACAATAAATGTAGCAAGACTATTTGAAATACAGAAATAATGCTTTGCTTTATTTAGTGTATGCAAGAGAAAATGCAACTCTAACTTACACGTAACATAGAATCAAGATAACGGAATGTCTTTTAATGCATGTATTTAGTTGCTTAAGGGCAAATATGTGTTTAAGCAGCCTTATCTCAGGAGTCACATACTCACATTTAAAGTTTGGCATCTTTCTCTCTTTCTCTCTTTCTCTCTTTTTTTCTCTTTTTCTCTCTTCCTCTCTCTCTCTTTCTCTCTTTCTTTCTTTCTTTCTCTTTCTTTCTCTCGTTCTCTCTTTCTCTCTCTCTTTCTCCCTGACTCTCTTCCTTTCTTCCCTTTTACCTGGGCGGAATAAAATCAATTGGTTTTCCTTTTTTTTAAACTTCCATGTTGGGTATTAGTCCTGTAGTTTTGCACAGCTTCCCTGAAAACTCAGTCCACCAACTGGAGCTCCATATGCAATGCTGGAATTCTGCATAAACACAACTGTATTTTTGAATAAATGTAGCCTCAGGCTTCAAAATAAGCTGAGTTAGATATGTAGGGAGAAAGTTAGATGAGCTGATATAACTGACACATGATAAATAACAAATGCAAACTGAGATTTCAGGCATAAAAGCCCTCTCCAGAGATAAAGATCTCAAATGGAAACAACAGGAGCTTAGTCCAGGATGAGAACAAATGATCTTGGTTTGACGAGAAATATGTCAGTAAGAAAAAGGAGACTTTGCATACCTGTGGACTAGTAGAACTATTATGAAGGGGAAAATAGCTGATATTCCTTCTAAAGGAACACTAAAGTTTTATTTATAGCCTGTGAAAAACAGTGAGATTAACTA
Source organism: Hylia prasina (assembly GCA_013397195.1). Taxonomy (NCBI): domain Eukaryota; kingdom Metazoa; phylum Chordata; class Aves; order Passeriformes; family Sylviidae; genus Hylia; species Hylia prasina. The sequence continues at coordinate 54,046 of VYXD01016395.1, read as the reverse complement.
AGGATGGAGGAAGCAAGGGTCAGAAGATAGAAATATTGTAAAGTAGTAAAGAAATCTGTGGAGATTTCTGAGCACCAGGATTGTCAATAAAACAGGGACAGATACTTCTGTGGAAAATGTTTTCCCACTGGTAGCAGTGCACCACTATGTTTGCTGGTGTCTGGGTGTGTTCAGCACATTTTCCAGCCTGCAGTATGGATTGTGACATCCCTGAGGGCTCTGACACTGTTCAAGTTGGCAGCAGGTAAGGGCAACAACACTGGCAGTGTGGGGCTGTTCAAAGCATTTGGGCTCCCTCTAAGTATTTGGACTTTGGTGTTTAAAACAAGCGCTTTATCCTTTAGTAACTAAGAAGTTAGGAGACGATTTTGAAGATTACACTTTCCAATAGAGGCATATGAATTTTCTGCAAGTCCTTGGTGAATTTGGGCCACAGTAATCTTTTCTTTGCTCTTCTTGTCTTTGAAACTCAATTTTTCGTGTATGTTTCTGTCAAACATACACGATCAGCATGAAAACTATGTGCCAAAAGAACATTTAATTCTACCTAAGCTTTTACTATTAAAAAAAATCTGAGGGGAAGTATGATCTAGTAATCTCTCAGGCATATGATGTGATTTTTGAGGTGTTCTGTGCAGGGCCAGGAGCTGGACTTAATGATCCTGGTGCCTTCTAACTCAGCATATTCTATGCCTGTACAAACATAAGGAAATATACCTTGCCATGTTCACATACTGATAGGAAAGAAAACATCTGTCTTGGGTTTCTAAACTAAGACAACATCAGAGCACAAAATCCTATGTTAGGTCATCATCAGAGTTCTTAACGAATGTAACTCTTAATGTGACCCTTGTATATCATCACTTCTTCTGTTCTTTGCTCTTCAGTACTGAGGTCTACATAAATACTTCAGTGCAGAATTGGCTGTTTTCTGTATTGCACTTTTTACTTTGTGGAACAGTTTGTTCTTGAACTTCCAAGTCTTGCTTTCATGTTCTTATAAACCTTGAATAACATTTATTAGATATGGACCCCACTCCCCTATGTACCTTTTCTCCTGAAAATTTATGACTCGACATAGTCAATGTACTACACTGAATTAAAGTGTAGGTGAGTATTCAACAAACTTGTACACACAGAACTGCCATAGTTAATATTTTCAAGGGCTTCTGGAGTAATTTAGATTATTTAGGTTAGGTTGTTTTTTCAGATGTATCAGCTATGTTGGGTTCTCCTCTAATCTTTTTCTTTCATATGTTCCCGTAATTCTAGCCTTTGTCTGGCTTTGACAAAGGAGCCCACCTACAACTGTTAGTCTAAATAATCACTAAACTTGACTACTTTCCTTCAAGAGTATATACAACATCACTGGTTTGTGAATGAACTGGTTGGTGAAACGTAGCTGATATCACAGAATCACAGAATGGGTCAGATAGGAAAAAACCACACTGAGTGATCTGCTCCAACCTCCCTGCTCAAGCAGGGTCATCCTAGAGCACATGGCAGAGGATTGTGTCCGTAAGGTTCTTGAGCATCCCGTACCTGCACCTGCACTGCTGTGCAAAAATACATGCAATAATTGGCTTCCTAATCTTGTGTTTAGCCTGTACAGCTGAACTCACTTGGTTTTAAAATGCAAAGGACAAGCTTATGCATTTTTAAAATGTTTTTACATGTAAGCAAATAGAGAAAATACAGGTGTCTAGTCCATCTACAAGAGAGGCAAAAGAAAGAGGGTCTGGAGAGAGATTCATCAACTTTGTAGTACACCACCTGGGATAGTAGTGTCTTTAATCATATGAGAAAATCAGAGCATTACTCTAGCATCATACACCATAGGGGTATTTCTACCAGTTCTAGAGCTGAGCACTAAATATTTGTGTTCATCATTTTCATGTGAGAGGATATATATGTATATATACTTACTATTAATATGATGTTAATATATTCATTCATGTTGTGTACAATTTTCTCTTATTCTGATTTTTTTTACAATGCTGTCCAAAGATTTCAGTGTTGTGAAAGTAAAGTTACATTTTCTTTTTAAAAAATGTTATAATCAAGTTGCAGCAGTAGCAAAATATTTATTCATGATTATACACTAAGTCGGTTCTAGAGCCAGAAACTACATCAGTTTTTGCTTTAACCATTTTATATTTCATATTGGAATGTCTTCAACTTTCGTAAACCTTAGTTTAGTTGGACATTATTTTTATAGCTTCTTTTCCTCCCCTAGCCCTTCAAACTACATAAGAGGAAGAGCATAGGAAGAATGATCAGAGGTGGCCCAGAGGAATATTTGGTAATTTTGAGCTAGTGATGCAGAAAAGTGAACATTATTCTTCTTCCTTTTTTTACAGAAGTTTTTGGTATGTAGCAATAGGTGACTGATTGTTGCTGTCTTACTGCTGAACTAGTACCTTTTAATTCCATTTGGCTGTTATTATGTATGAAATGTTTGAAATTGCAACACATACTGCAAACATTTCTATGTAATTCAACAGCAAGATTACAAGACATTTAATTACTACTTGTTGGCATATCTGTAGTGTAAATGAGAGGGATTGATTTTTTTACAACCAGCTGTACTTCCAATGTGTCTATAATTTTCTCAGTCCCTTAGCACATGCTTTTTGAATACTTTTCTTATGCATTAAAACAATTTCCTTTTGCTTTCTCTGTGTAAGAAGCAATCTGAAAGAAAGAAAGCATCTTAAGGCAGAGCAGTAGGAAAATATTCAAGGATTTATTCATCTATGTGTCTTTATGATATATAGTAACATAAAGGTTATCAAAATATTAGGTGAGCCTGACCAAATTTAGATAAATTAGGTTGTTTTTAGAGTTGCTTGGTAGACCAGACGTAAAATGGATGAAAGCTACAAGTAAATAAAGAGATAAAGATAATATTTAAGAGATGGAGATAGATCTGCTGCCTTTTTTTCAACAGTATAAAGTCAACTTTACTGTAAGAATATTTGTGGAAACAAATATTTATAAAAAGAGCTTTCTTTGATAACATATATGATACTGTAAATAATAACTGCATTTTAATTGCTTTAAATAATTTTAAAACTCTTGTAACATCTATTTAAAACTATCTTGACCTTATTTGAAAATTATGTTAGTATATGTTCAAATATGCCAGCAATAAATAATTGAAAGCAAATTCAGAATAAAAACATCTATTTAGAATTAAGCAATAGTTTTCAGAAATACATTCAATTTTTGTTGTTTTAGGAACCAAAATTGGCTTAAAAGTTCACTACTTCTCAATTTATTACTTTCCTTGTGAAAAATCCTCCCAAATATCTTTTTGTTCTGGGCTTGCCAGCAGCAGATTTCTCTCCATGTTCAGTTTAGGGTGTGCTTTACCTAACAATGCAACATGAACCCTCACAAAGTTTAATCTGTTTTCCCGTCTCTTGTCCCAAGGTCAAGAAGTGTCCAATCCTCCTTTTTTCCTACCTTTATTGTTCTCTTTTCCAATAAATATTTTTAACTCATTAGGAGCCAAGGCATTTTTTTAGTTAAATATGAAAGTGGAAGAATAATTTGGACCCCTAGTAAATAGAAGATGTGGATGAAAGATCAAGACAATTCTGGATTAAAACATCTATTGTTTACTTGCTATGTCTTGAAGTTTAAAGGATTTGTAGACTCCCTTTAGCATCCCTAAGATCTATCTTCATTTGTCTAAACACGGCCATCTGTCACCCAGAATTTTCTTAGCCTTCTGATGTTTCATATTGGAGTCAGAGTTTCTCACTTTCCCATGCCTTTTAACATAAACAAAGAATTGTTTTTTGTAAATATGGCCAGTGTTTGCATTCCTTCAAATGGGAGGAGAATGTGATTGATAGTCTGATTGACCAATGTGGTTGAGAGGTGGGAATTTCACCTTCCAATCCATTGTCACCTTGATAAAAGTATATATTTGGAAATTAATAAACAAAGGTCTCTTTTTTGGCTCAGCGCTGCATCTCAAAAGATTCCAGGTCTCTGTGTGATCATTTCGTGTCCGACTGCATCAGCCATCTGGTACCATTTGAGTGAATTTGTCATGACCCAGGATAGATACCTGGAGCTGGAAGAGAGGTCATAACACCTATGTGACCCCTTCCTGAAGAAGAGTCAACCAGGATAGATTCATAGATCACCAGTAAGACAACCAGTAGAGGAATACATTCAGCTGAGCCCAGGCAGTTATTCAGATGACCCTAAATTACTGCGTGATTTGCAGAGTTACTTTCCAGACTCCATATTCAGTGTTGACTTGATTTTCGTGGATTAGAATTCCCAGACAGATATGTCTTGCACATTCATCTGACTGCAGGTGTCAATCTGTTGTTGGATCTCATCCTAGGTGATGATTACACATGACTTTCAGGGACATGGTAAAACTGAGGGCCTGCCCCAGATGACAGAACACTGCAGGTGGTAGATGAAAAGATGAAAAGTGCTTGGAGCTCAGACTTCAAATTAGTGTAGCATGAGGTGGCTACAGAGGACACCACCTGGAATTCAAAGTGAAGGCAGGAATATGCAGAGAAAAACTGAACAAAATGAGAACAGAATAGTCTGTCTTTATAAAAGGACAGTAGGTAATCTAAGTAAAAGGAAAAAAAAAGTTTGTTTTATTAAAATTATATATGTATGTATACCTATTTGAAGTATCATAAAGTATCATTTTTAAGCATATTATAAAGGCATATGATATAGTTCACAAAAGATACAAACTTGCATAAACCCCTATGTATACATAAAATGTATAATATCTAGAGAAATACAAAATTCACAGCATCTAAAATGCCCCAAATGTGATCACTTCTGCTTGTGTGACTTAGTTTGCCATGCTAATGAAGAAACCATAACTTCCTGTTATGGTCTTTGTTTTAATCATTTGAAGCACTTCATCCAAATGTCACTGTATGATGTGTTGAGCTTCTGAAATTCTCCCCAGCTGAAAAATTCTGAAAGTTGTAGACTCTCTTTGCCTCTCACACTCATCTATGAGTACTGTAAGAATGTGTGGGAAGACTTTTCAGAACTCACACCAAATATTTTACATAACAATATTGTGAAAGATATATGACAATAACTTTCCATTTGTCTATTATAGAATTTCTCCTAAAAAAGTAGTATATCTGAATTTAAATAGAGCCATACCATGCTTAGGAAGACTGAGCATAAATAACCAGAACATTTCAAACACATTCAAACATTTATACCTGGAGTTGTCTTGAGGATTTTCTATGACATATATGAAGTTTAGAATAAAACTTTCTTTCACGATGAACAAAAATTTTCTTTTTTTCCAAGCTCTTCTCTCATAGCATGTAACAGCAGAGAAGTCTTTTGTACACTCAGAATTCATCTTTATTTACCATCAAAAGCACTAAGTAAGAAGTAACCTTTAAAATAGATAGGAACCAAATTATTAGAATTCCCATAGATAAAAAAATGACATTTTGAGTTACCCCTCAAAATTAATCACAAAGCATCTCAGACTATGAACAATTTTGTTAGTAAAATGGGGAACATTCCAAAGTAAACAGTAAGAGTCTTTAACTCTAGATATTAGCAAAATGCAAAGGTCTACAAGTGCAGATTTCTTGTAACAGAGTCTGTACTCCACTTGAACTTTATATATGATGAGCATTTTTAATCTTTCTGTTACAGCTGTCAATCTTTTGCTTATTTGTCTTCCATTTCTGCATGGCTTATGGCAATGCAGAACTGTTCTGGTATATTGTAAAAAAGGTCTTGGATGTTCATTTGTGAATGATTCATGTTTGAAAATTAAATCTTTAGAATACATCTGGTCAGAAACTGATGTCTCTTTTTTAAAAATGCTTTTTCTGTTCTTTTAAGATCATAATTGCAATTTAGATTGTAATTTTAAAATAAGAAGTTAGCCAGTTAACTTAAAGAATTGATGCATAACAAGGCCTTTTTTATGAGTTCCTTCAAGGAAGTATTTAGACTAGAGGGATATTAAGAGGCCTTTCCTTAAATAAAATACTTTATATTTGTACATGTATGTTGACTAGGAAGACTTGAAGTACATGTAATTATTTTTAACCTACTAAATGTGTGAAATATTTTTTTAATGAATGTTTCCCCAGGCTTTTAAAAATTATAAAAGTCATATCAAATTGTCTTTTCTTGTATGGATAGTAAATTTTGTGAGAAATTAGCCATCCATAGAAACCCAGCAGGGTCTCTGAGAGAAAAGATTAGTAGGGAAAACCAATGGAAATGAGAGATGTGCTTTTTTTTGCTCCAGCTGAGGAAGATAAGAAACAGTGAAAACTTGTGTCTTACTGAAACAAGATAGGGAGGAATGAAATGGTGATAACAATGAATACCAGAGGATTAACCATGTCTGAGTCTTTCTGTGACAATAGGGGGTACATTTGTAGAGGGTGTGAAGAGCAAAATAACTTTTGTGTTAGTGGATCTTTAAAGGAGAATCAAATCTGCTTAATTTAGCCTTTAGAAATGTAATTCCAGTACATAACATATAGGACAAAAAGACATTTTGGAAACTGCCTCAGACATTATCAACAGAATTCTTTTTAATAGCATTTAGAGTACATAATATTTTTAAATCGTAATAGTTTTGTTGAAAGGTTTGGAAGCTCATTAAAGAGTTTAGAACTTTGCTTTTAATGACTAAATAAATAAAAGCAATATCCTTTAGACTGGGCTAAATATTGTGGTCCTGCACCCAGTTACAGGCAGCAATGACTTCTGAGAAAATGATTATGTTTTCTGAAGTATAAGGTGGAAATGCTAATATGATGTAAGAAAGGGGTACATGATAAATTCTTTTTCACTCAAGTAGAAGACATGAGTTAGGGGGGTTTTAGAGGTTTTTCACTTAGTTTTGTGAATGAGTATGTGACTGAGGTCCGCAGCCATCTCAGTCTAGCTGTTCTGGGACAGAAAGGAGTAGATTGCAGTAAGATTGTGGTGATGTTAACAAGGTGGGAACAGATGGAAAGAGAGAAATCTGGACTGGGTTGAGTTTTTTTGGGCTTTTTTTTTTTTTTTTTTGTATTTATTCCTGAAAGCAGGGAAATCTGTACTTTTCCATTTTGCTTAAGAGTTACTCTCTCTTAATGCAAATCTTAACCTTTTGCTGTGGTTCAAATATATAGTGGAAAAGATCAAGATGTTATTTTGAGGCACCATTTTATGTGGGAAATTTCTTCCTCCACTTCTATGTCAAGAATCAGCAACGTTTCTGTAAGAGGAATTTTTAAGATGCTTTAAATTTACAAAGAGCACATTTTTTTTCACAGATTACTACTAAGCTTCTGGTACAGATGGCAATCAAATGATTCATATTCTATAATGAGGTAAAAGGAAATGCCTTCTACTGGAACTAAATATGTATATTTATTAGGATATACATAATTCAGACCTCCAAAGGACAGAGATAAAATTGCTTTCTCCTCTAAATGGAGTAGATTTTGCCTTTTAATGTTTCTACATACATGATTTATGAAATGTTGCATCATTTTACAAAAATTCTCAGGCTCCCTCTGGAAGAATGTTATATCTTTTAAAGAGTTTTATTTTTATTTCCTTTGAAAACCTGACATAAAGCTGGTTTAGACAGTATCATTCAGTTAATTGAATTGCATGTTTTATACTATGGGCAAATGGAGATCAGCCAGGAGAAATCAGGGTTTTTTTCCTACTACTGCTATTTATTAGGCTATACAGAATGTTATGGGAGAAATTTTAGCTTTTTCAAAAGCTAGGGTTAGAAAAGTGGCTTAAAAAATTTAATCTTGAAGTATGAGTTTAGAATCTTCAGAGTTTAGAATCTTCTTTTTCTGTAAAAAAATAAAGATAAAATTTTAACCAACAGCTATCTCTTGCTAAAAAAACCCAAAAAACAAAACCACATGACATTTTTCTTATTAGGATAATGGACAGATTTACTGTAATGGTAAGAACAGTCAGTGATGTTTCAAAAGTGCAAAGTTTGAGAAGACATGTGTAGAACTGGTTCTGTGAAATCAGTCTGGAAACTAGATTAATTTCCAGCTAGAAACATGTTGCAGGAACTTCGTAGTTTAGAGAATGTTTAACTCTGAAATCCAAGTGGATCCCAAGTCAACTGGAAAATAAATGCAGGACAGTTTTTTCTATGTTCATTTGCAGAGTCCTGCATGCAAACAACAGGAAAATTGATCTCTTATAATAGAATTTTCTGCTATAATATTCATCATGAGAAAGTACAATCAGTCTCTATATATGAGCACAGCACTTTATGAATTTGGTGGTCTAATACTCTTACATGAGTTCCAGGCTTATATTTAACAGCTTAACATACAATGCTTCCAGATTTTAGGTAAACAGTGAAAATCTAGATTCCTATTTGATTTTATCATCTACATTACCTTTGTCTCTGTAACACCCTTAGATTGAACCTTGCTGCTTCCTGACACTTCTGGCAAGTGCAATTGTCTTAGGCTCTGTGTTGTTTAAGGTGCCTCCTACTGCATCTTAATTGATGCTTCCTTCCTACCTTGTCATCCCTTCCTCCTTGGAAGACAGCATCTCGGACTAGACAACATTTAATTCAAAGAAGAGGAATGCAGACATAGGTTTAGGGTGTGGGAAGCCCTGCAGGTTCTGGAAAAAGATTTCTGAATGGAACCAAGTTGGGCTGTGAGACTCAGACATGGTTCTCAGTGTCTCTGGAGTGGCGTGGGCCTGCCCCACATGAGTGCTCTGTGGACAAACAACACAGATATTCTCATGTTCTATTCAGGATGGTAATGAGATCACATGAGGAATGACAAATAGAGAGCTGGTAAAGTGCATCTTGGGCATTTCACTTTGAGGAGAGAGAAGTAGCCTGTTACCACTGTGTGGAAATAGCAAGCAGATAATGGCTGTGGTTCCATAATGCCATTAAATAGTTTCACAAATAAGTGAAAATGGTCATTTTAGCTGGGAACAAAGAAAATATTCTAAAGGCTTGACTTAAAAATAATGTGTAATCAAATATGTTTAAGTTGTTGAATTATCACTTTAAAATACTTTGTATGGAAAAGTCAACTACCTCCATGAAGGATTTTCATGCACATGGCCCAACATCTTCATTTAGCATTTTCTCACATGCAGTGATGCTCACAGAAACTGAATTTGAGTTTAGCAATTTTGCTTGTTCAGTGATTATGTGAAAGAAAATAAGTTCTAATATAAACAACCTCATATATGCAACACTGAATTAAAAAATCCCCAAGCAATTTTTAAATTGATTGCTTTGCTGTGGAGACTTGATCTTTATTTGTAGGTGAGAATTTTCAGTAATTCTGCAGCAAACTGGAGAGCTAACAAGAGAACTGAGATGCATGTTCTCAGAAAAATTCATCCAGATCTCACTCGATTCAATTTAAATCTTTCTACTGATTCCAGTGGGCTCAAGAGGAGGGCTATCTTTCAGGGGAAGATAGATTAAAGAGCAATTCTTCAGATATATAAAGTTTCTATGCCATTTAAGTAATATTTTCAACTAAGAGAAAAAGAAGCTAGGTTTGTTGTTGTTGTTGTTGTTTTTATTTTTTCCTTCCATGAATTAAATTAGATCTGTACTAAAGGTGGCAGAAAATAGATTTTATATGTGATGAAGAAGTAGAGATAAAAAGAACCCTTTTCTTCCTTATCTTTCTTCTTGTCATTAAATCACTGCAGTCGAGCATGGAAATGCCAAGGTGAATGTGAGTAAGTTAAACTTCATGGGTGGCAGGCGACTTGATAAACACCTTTTATAATCACCACCTGTGGAGCTCCTTCAGATGTGAGCTTGTCTGGTGCTGCTTGAACTTCTCCATATAGTACTGGAAAAGGAGTGAGAAAAGAGGACATGTGAGATTCAGAGTTTAAAATAAGGTGAAAAAGTAGTTTGACTAAGTGTTTCTGTTATGGATGTAGATTGACACATTGACAAAAGTGTTTAGCTGGTGAAATATTGAGACAAAAGAAACCAAGAATCAGGAGAAGCAAAATTTTTTTGCATGTTTTTATGTGAAAATATAAATTTATAATATTTATATTAGTCCAGAGTAAATCCAGTCTTACGTCAAAGGCTGAAAGGTGACCATTAATTGACAATAATCACATCCTTAGAAGAACATATCCTTAGAAGACTAAGGATAAGTGTAGGCAATAGGAAAAAATCCTTTTGCATTTTTAGTAAAACAAGGTTTCAGCTTTTTATGCAGTCAAGCCTCTGAGTATCTCTTTCCACATAAGTGGTGTGACTGAGCGATTAGATTCTGGTCATGGCTTTCCTCCAGAGTTCTCATTCTGATACTTCTAGTAAGGTTATTTGGTTGAGATCTCTTGGCATATAAAGTAAGACTGCATAGTGAGAAAATAATTTTCATGTCAGACTAGTCAGGTGGAAATCTTGTACATGAATTTATGTTTTTTAAAATTTATGTAAGCTCTGTACATCAGCTGAAGAAGTGCCATTTAGTTATTGCTTCCTTGACACAGTTTCCTAGCGTGCATTTTTGCAAAAGGGAGAAGAAGTTGTTCTTTTCCATAAAGCTTCAATTAGAGATAAATTTCAAAGCTCAGTTGTTGATGTTTGAGCTGAGACTCCTGAAAGAAGGGGTTTCCTGTGTCATTGACCTACCATGGAGCAAGTCAAGGACGTAGACTCTATAAATAAACAAGCTAAATAGATCTCCATGCCATTACTTCTATTTCCATTAGGAAACTGCCTCTAAAAGGCCAAAATACCAGGTACTGCTTGAAAAAATAATAGTAGAATATACTCCACCAGTTTTTCTGCCAGACCTTAAAAAATATGAAAGCCTCAGAGGTAAATAAAGAAGTTAACTGGAGTAAAATGTCAAGGGCAGAACAGAAGAGCATGTACTTGATTCTACGTAATGATAACCACAAGTGGACCAGCCATCAGAGAGAGGGAGCTTGCTATTTTTATAGAGGTCATTGGAAACACTGGACACTGAAAAGAATTTACAATAAAAATAATTTGGTTTTTTCTTCTCTTGCGTTTAATTTTATTGATTTAGAAAGGAAAAGGAAAATATATTTTCCTCTGGTCTTGTGATAATATTATCTCATTACATGTGGTTTCCCAGATTTTAAAATGAGTAGCCCCATCTGAATCTCAGCCTTTATTTGCAATAACTTATTCATAATTATTCTGCATTTATATTCCACATGAAATCTTTTCTACAGATAGCTTTAGTGGAAGAGCAATGCAGAGCTACTATTAAATTTTATGGACTGCCTATCATTCATGACATATCTCAGGACAGCTTTTGTAGAAAAGTTAAAGCTTCTTTCTTTCTGAATAGCCATGGTAGCTAAGTAGTAACACATGGCTAGTACTTAGTTTAACCCAGATTAACTTTGACTGGGAAGGATGCAAAATTAAAAAACAATAAATGATTGAGAAGGCAATTTTAGAATTTTTAGTTTTGCAAACTGAGAACATTATACTATGACAGTGGGTTTTGCCAGTTCTGATTTCAGAGAAATCTGAAGAGTACAGTTTTCGAAGTCCTTGAATTTCAGCCAGCTAAGTGGTACAGATGGGGTGATGAAGTATCTCAGGTTCCATCTACCAAACTAGAGAGTTGGCCAGACTGTTGGCTGCTCTGTGACCAAGAGCACAGAATACTCTGAGTTGGATTCAGGATTACAGTTAAAAATAATGTGTGAGCACAAAACCAAAAATAAATTATGCCGAAGATAGCTTTGAAATTGAAAAATGTGAAAGTTTTCTATGAGTAAGTAAGAACAACTTCTCTGACCATGGCTCTGCGTGGTAAGGGAAAGACCTGTTGTTGAAATCATGTAGAATAAATCTGTGTCTTTACAAAAATCATAAAGAGTAATTTTGAATACATGGGAATACTGAGGTAAATCAAACTAATTGCAGGAACTTCTTATTTCTTTGCCAAGTCATAATTGTCATTTTGGTGAAGTAATTATCTTTTCCATGGTATTACTCTGATATGTATAAAATCTTGCTTCATATGGAATAGCATACAGTTTTGCTCCATCAGACTCCATTAAGGAAGAAATTCAGGATTCTGCACAGAAAACAAAACTGAAGATGTCTCAGGGAAAAAAAATACAAAAGAAGATGAAGGTATGGTGGTCACCTGTTAGTGAACATGTTGCTAGATTTGCTAACAACAATTTTCATGTTTACTCCAAAAGTATATTCTTGCCACCATTATAACTTAATTAGAACACAGCTCTTACTTTAACCAAGGTAAAATATCCTTTCATTTTTTAATAATGAAATTAATTTAAAATGTAATTCCAACTCTTAATAAAATATCTCCTTTTTCAAACTGAAGTCAAATTCCTTTTACAACTCCATCTAGTAAATAACTGCGTAAAGACAAAGTCAAAATGTAGCAAGTTGCAAGGCCTTGGTACATATCCAGTGTGTTGGAAGTAAACAGAAATAATTAAGACAGACTAGTTTGTATGGGTCTTTGTAGATAAAACTTCAAGAACACAAGAAGCGGCTCAGAAATTTTTGACCTGGGATTTCCTTCGGTTGTCATAACAAAGATTATTCTGAAATATCTCAAGATGAAATTAACAGATGTATTTCTTTTTAAAAGAAACACTCTGTGTAATATGCATAAGTTCAGATATTGCTGAGATTGATGCATTGATAAAAAAAAGTTTTCTTACTATAAACAGTAGATAATAATTACTTTTTGTTTTCCAAATTAGACCTCTATTCAGATCTGAAAGCATTGCATATATAATTTTTATCTTGATCTTTTCAAGACCAAAGGCTTCTGAATTTTTCAGGTTTTTTTCAAATTCATATAATCATAGAAGTGCACTGTTGGAAAGAACCTTAAAAGTTTATTAGTCCACCTTCTAGCATGACGGAAATATTTTTTTTATTAAAACTGGTAATGTCAATAATCCTTATTTGCATGTGTAATGCTAGGAAATTTTAGTCTGAAACATTTTCTCTAGATGTTTTAAAAAAACAACTTAAAAGTATTAATGCTACCTCTGGAAAGGATGGGTAGCTAGAATCCACATTTTTTTTAATAAATATATAGATTTTTTTTTTTTAATAAAGGCACTAGTTTTGTCTTTAAAAATTTCTTTTTCTTTTAACTTTAGATTTTCTAGGAGATCTCAGAAAGTGAAGGGAGAACACATCCGTGCAATACAACAATGCATGCTGCACATTGAGCCAGGTCTAAAATCATAAATTGTTGGTTTTGCAACATCTGCAGAGATTCAGGCTGTGATAAGCTGCATGTTGCATAAAGTTTTGAACTTATCTAGTATGTCCTCAGGTCAAAGCATTGAAATTCAAGCTCTAATGTGTCTTTTGTTCAGATTACTGAAACCTTCAATGTAGGCTTTAGTTCCTCTAGTCCTTGTCATTAAATTAGCTTTTCTCTTATTTCAGCACAGACAAATGAGTGCCTCCTCAGGGTGCTGCACCATGTTAGTGCACTTGAGTGGGTGTAGCTTCACCTAGTCTATTTCAAGTACCCTGCATCCTTCTCTCTTTACAAACCAGACACTGAAATTTCTTACACATTTAATTTTACAGCAGGATTTGTCAGCCTCAGCACTTCTCAACTCCCACTTTACAAGTTGTCAAATGATTACTGAGGCATTAAAATAATATTAAAAAAAAAATACAACCCTGGAGCTTAATTTTTGTTTGTTAAAAGGAGGCTGAAAATTATCTATGTCACTAAAAAGAAAATAAAATGCTAATAAGTTAACATGCCAAAAAGAAAAAGGAGAAAAACATGACCACTGAACACTTTACTAATTTGCTAAAACAACTGAGTACCACATATAGAATGGTAATTTTTAGAAGGCAAAACTATATCTGTTGTGACAAAGTCATTCAAGCTGCTCTGGGAGAGAAGTGAATTATGACTTTAAGAATGAAAAGTTAAATGAATATGAAAGATCTTGCCTAATATTTTTTTTTTAATTTGATCTGTAATGCAAAATAGTAAGTTCCTTACTGTTCCCTTTCTGTTCAAAAATAAAAAAAAATGTAATTTTTTTTTTTTTTTGAGAATGATGAGAGTAAAATCANTTTTTTTTTTTTTTTGAGAATGGTGAGAGTAAAATCATTAGTTCTGGTGAGCATCTCTGACTTTAGAGCTGGAAGGATTATGTGATAATCAAGATACATGAATAACCAAAAAAACCTACATGCATATCAAGTAAACAAGCCAAAACTCAAAAGACTGCAATACAAGCTTTTAATACTACTTTTCTCCTCTAAGTTTCACTACAACATAGAGTTAACAGAGTCTTTTTTAAACAACAAATGAATGAGGAGAAAAATATTATTTCTCTCTTCTCCTTTTAAATATTGCAGTTGAACCTTCACAGGCCCTTGACCCAATGTTTTCAGTGCTGACTATCTGACCTCAGCTAAGATTGATTGAAATTTTATTAGAGTAGAAAATTACATGCTAAAGAGAATGTCCAAGATCCTAAAAACCATTAACATTTTTTTACTGTGATACCTGCTTTTATGTCCAGAATTGATGTTTTTCAAGTGTCTTTCCCCCCCACTGCTTTTTATCAGGTGGGACAAAGAAAATTGTGTAAGTGGTAGTTAAAAGATTAGGAAACATAATAACAAGAGTGATTCATGCAGGTCACTAAATACGAAAATGAAAGTATTTTAAAATAATGTGATCAAAATAATTTGCTGTAGAAATTTTATGGCTGATTCACTACTGAAAGAAACAGTTCACAAAAACAGTGGCTGCAAGTATTTCTCTTACAGTCGACAAGAAGTACGTAAAATTTTGCTTTTTCCCATATAGACTTACTTTTCTAAGGATCCCCTCATCCTCACCTCGAATAATCCCATTTTCTTTGAGAACTGAAGCAGTTTTGCCAGATCTCATGGAAACAGCTGCTGGATGCCAACTCTGAGGTTTACTCTGGGTCAGTCTGCAGGCGCTGTTGGATTTGCCTGACTGATCAGGCAGGTCTGTGACAGGCTAGAATAATTCTGTTTGCAAGGTTTTAACCTCCATGAATATAGAAGTATTTGAAAGCATAAACATGATGTAAAAATAGAAGCAGCACAGTTGGGAGGCTTTTCAGTGAATTTCTCCTGCATCTGATGATAGACTCCTGTTCTACTAAACCTGCAGTGGGTGTAGGACCTTCATCAGCAACAATGGAAATCTCAAAGAAGAAAACCTCAAAATGGACTATCTAGTGTCTTAGAAGGTACAATCTCCAATTACATTTTTCAGTCTTCCATATTCCATGACCTGTGTCCCGTCTGTACTTTTGTTTGAACTCACAGAGTATTCTTTCCTTCACTGATGACAATAACACAGTTTCTATTTTCCTCCTCTCTTCAGCTGCCTAGTTTCAGACATTGCATCAGAAAACAGTCTTTGAAATCTGTCTTCTATATTTTAGTTTACCAAATTAATATTAAATTATATTCTTTAATAATATTACCATACCAAATTAAAATAAGATAAACCTATGCCTTTATTATCCCTATCCTCCTTAAAAATAATTTAATATTTTTGCATGGTTGAATGTTAGGGGCAAGCAGAAGTTAGAATGAACAGACAACACCATGCCCACAGAAAGTTATCATCACACAAAATTTGAAAAACCTACATTAAAAATAATTATTTAGTAATGTAATCAGTAGAATAGAGAGGAGTAGAATCAATGTCTGCATACATATATGGGAAGAAACACCAAAAAGACATAGGTTTGTTAGCAAGTACACTAGCAACTTTACTGAGACAAGAAGAAATTTATACTGTGTCTGCAAGCCCTAAGGGGAAAAGGCATCATTTGAAATTGTCTAGTCTCTAAACTCATGCTATAGCAAAAAAAGCTGGACAGACATTATGGAACCATCTTATCAAGTGGTTGCCAAGGTAACCTTGAATGAATGTGTAAGAACAGGACAACTCATCACTTTCCTGGCATGCTTGGAGCACACGGAGGGACTATCACTGCTTAGAGGTCACAGTCTAAGGTAGTCTGCTGGTGACAGTGGAGTGAGCACATAATTATACAGACCCAATTATTGCAGGTGCTCAGTTGTGTTGGAGTAAATCTAACACACAAAACATCCTGCTGTTTGCATTTTTTAATTTTGTCCGTATCTTTGGGCTGCAAAACAAACAAACAAACAAACAAACAAATAAATAAATTACCCCAAAAGACTTAATTCATATTCATTTTCTTGAATTGCAGATATAGTGCTTTGGAAGCTTGAAATATGAATTATTGTTAATTATTCTTGTACTATATACATAACAAATCTCCAAATTTTCATGCTTTATTTGGTTTTCAATCTGTAAATTCTGAGAAGTTAATTCTGATCTTTTTCATTTGGAGTATATCAAAACTATTAGTACTTTAATATATCTTAAATCCCTATTCTGAGATACAAACATTAAATATGGTTATATGGTAAAGATATATTCTTATTATTTTAGAAATACTGTGTAAGGTTTATGAAGAGGCACAATTTTAATGAAAATTTATCAAGACTTTTGAACTATAAATCATATTTTTAAATAATTCTGCCACTGTATTGCTACCCAAATCATAAAGTAGGGTAGAATACACAACTTAGATGAACAAATTAACTGAATTTGAACCCATCTTGAAACCCTGAACTCTTTTTGGTTTCCCACATTTTTTCTTATATCTCTAACTTAACAAAACAGGAAATCTAAAAGTACTAGCTTAAAAAGTGGCTATCTGGCATGGTATATACATGTTTAAAATGAAAAATATTTAAAAAATAAAAGGCAAAAGCTTTTTAAACACACTTGAAATCAGGTCGGGTTTGTGCTAGCAAGGTTGCCATTGCACATTGCTGTGTACAAGATAAGTACTGCTAAGGAAATGAGCTTTTTTCTCCTGAACCCTTCCATCTTGCCTCACATGACTTTCTTTTCAGAGTTGGCTTGCACTGGAACAGCTCAAAGAGCAGACAGCATAAACCCAGGCCTCACTGAAAAAGGTTAAGTAGGGCTGTTCTTTAATGTTTTGACAACACCTATAAAGTAAATGTTAAGTCCAGATACCTTCTGCTAAGCAAGTGTGTGATAACAAAAGTTACCTCTTCACTGTGGGAGTACAATGCTGCTTCAGGGCTTCCTTTGTTAGTGTGCACAGCTCTGTCTACGGTTCGCTGTGCCTGAGCTGAGCAGAAGTGACTGACCTGCAGCCTGTACCATACTCAAGAAACAAGAGCCAGGAATGCTCTGCAAGGTGCTTATGTCTCTTTATTTGCCTTTTAACAGCCTGGACTCAATGCCCTTCAGAAAAGGCTGGTAAAATGTGATTATAGTCAATTGCTGGAAGAAGATGTAGTTCAGCTTTTCATCAGAATAAGAGGAAAAGTGTGGGGACTGGGAGTCAGAGAGTTTACATGGAATGGTACCATTGCATTTCACCTAAGATGGGCTTACATTGTACTTGTCACACTGTTTTGTAGAAACTGACTGGGCATTTATCTCATGCTGCTCTACTGCTTGGAAGTGCTAGGTCTTGAAGGGATAAACTAAGAACTGAGAAAAAAGTTGGTAAATGTAATTTCTTTATGAATTACTAACACAGCTTTAATTTAACTCTCAAGATTGATGTGATGCTATGTAGAAAGAGCTGCCCATATATAAGACTCTGAAAAGTGACTCTGTAGTTTTGTTCCTATGGAAAGAGCCCATCATAACATAAATCTGTGCTGCTTTTGTGCAGCAGTAAAGGCATAAAAATAAACCGGTCATCATCACCTTTGCCAAAGTGATGATAAGAAAAATCTGGTGGAATTAGATTTCAGTAACATATGCTAATATTTTTGTTGTAAGACAAAGACTGGTCATTGTTCATGGTTGTTGTTATTGACAAAAAACCCAAAGTAATTTGGATGCTTATGAAATGAATTATCACAATTCTCTACATCAAAATAAAATGGGCAAAGATTTGATGCATTATATCAGTATGAGAATCCACATTTTATTAGCAGTTTGTCACACTTCCTGTGTTTCTTCTTTTCTCATTATATGTAATTGTTTCTTAGGTTAATGAGAGCTACATTCTTACTAAACCTTTCAAGATCATAGTGCATGCACACATTGCACGAAAGTTTTGTTACTCCACTGACTTCATACTGAACACTACTAATAATATTAAACAATAGACACCACTAACACTTCCAGCCTGTGCAATCAGCCAGTACATGGAGCCTTTTTAATTGATTGCCAGAATAAAAATCATCAGGTGTATGGTTCCAATGTATCATAGGTATATAATTGCTTGCTTAATAATCTTGCCTTTCTTTCAGTATGTTGGGAATAAGCAGGGAGGCATCTTAAAATTCCCAGATTTGCCTTTTCTGTAACTATCTTGGCCAATGGGAAACAAGCTGTTTGGCTTTCCCCCAGGTCCATGCAGGACACACCACGCACCGCCTGCCTGTTGGCAAGCTGCTTCACTCATACAGCTGCAGCTGCTGAAACCATGGGGATCCACGTTTCCCTTTGCTTTTCCAGCTCACAGTTTTGCTCTCATGGCTTAGCTTTTCACATTTCACTAGCCTTTCCAAGCAGCCAGTTGCTGTGCATGGTGGCACCCTTTGTTTGAGCATTTAATTACCACTTAAGAGAGATTTATTTCCTCCTTCTGTTTAATGTGAATGGAGGATGGTGAGCAAGCTTCCACTAAAATATTTCCATGGAAGAAGCAAACTGAGTGGCACACAGTGAAATACCTGAAAAAAAACCCAAACCCCAAGATGTATTTGAAGGCTAATGATATGAAAAAAAAAGAAAAAAAAGAAAAAAAAGAAACCCACACATATTTGATTTCTAATTGCACCTCCAAATTATATTTATATCTGCATGTATGAATATCTGGTATACACACAGATAAAATTACGTAACAGGAGAGATTGGAGACTGAGGTTTCTAAATTGCTTATTACCTAAAGTTTCCAATTTGCCGATACACTTTTTAAGCCAAGTCATTGAAGCGTGCAAGAAATCTTTACCTTGTTGGATTGGAATGCAAAACAGGTTGTGTTTTTCAGGACCATGCCTGCTTGTTTTCTTTTAACCTAGTTAAAATCCTTTACTTGTTTGAGAAATAGGGGGGTATGATCTTAGTACTTTGTTATTGATGATGAGAGGAAAAAAGTGACATTGGGTCTAGAATTTAGAGTAAAAAGCAGGGATTGATGTGTAGAAAAAATATTGTTTGAAGTCAGATTCCATATGTGGATGAGGCAGAGACTACTTTCTGTGTTTTATATGTTGTTACCCTAAAAGATCGTCATATCTCTGGCAGGAATTCTGTGGCAAAGATAGGATTTGGGATGCTAACATTATATTTGTACACCTGTGTTCATCTCATAAAATGAAAAGAACACTGAAACAGGAATAATCCAAGATAGATTTAATTCTTGAAGAAAACATAACAATATAAAAGAAAAGGTAATAGTGGGAAGCCACAATATTCTACTGCTGTGTTATAACATTTAGACAACAATCTTGAAAGTTCAGGTTCAGTAAATTTTGAGAGCAGATGTCTAACTCTCCCTGTTTTCCTTCTAAGGTTCTTTGTTCTTCAGTTGAGCTGACTGAGCAGGAGGAGCTAAATCCTGTCCCTAGGAGATATCATTCTGTCTTGAAAACTGATGGAGGCTACTTTGGGAGAAATACAGGAATACTGTTGTTTCCCATTGTTTCAGTGCATCAAATTCACAGTCTACCTTTAGATTATGGCATCCAGCTTCTTGGTCCAGCAGACTTGATAAGGTTTTTGATTTGCATTTTGTAGGGATCCATCCCTTCAAGGAGCTGAGCAGCTCTTGGAGGTGGCCATCTCAGATACCTGAGGCTCTTGGAGTCTTAGGACTAAAATAAATTTTACTTGGGAGCAGCCCCAAAGGCATAATATATGGCACTCTCTGACACTGAACAAAATGGGCAAAATCCTTAATTTCTTTGTTGGTTTTCAACGTTAAACAGCAGCAAAACATGATACAACATATGTCTTCTTGCAGTTGCCTCTAATCCCTTCAGAGGTATACCTGTTTTTATCTTATTTGTCCTACTCATCTTTTAAAAGAGTTTTTCAACCAGGAAATTCTTCTCTAGGATTTTTTTTGCAAACAGTAAGTTACATTTCAGGCAATAATAGCTTAAAGGTCAGGGGTCACTTATGTGACAATCTGTGATTTGATTAAGTTATTGTCCTGGTTTCAGCTGTAACAGAGTTATTTGTAGCTGGTACAGTTTTGGATTCAGTATCAGAACATTTCTTTGGTTGTTGCTAAGTAAATGCAACAATTTACTTGCTCTAAATCCAGGACTTTCCAGTGTTTTATGCTTGCTCTCCCAGTGAGCAGGTGCACAAGAAGCTGGGAGGAAGCGCAGCTGGGACAACTGAACTGGCCAAAGGGATATTCCTTCCCAAAGGACATAATGCCCAGTATATAATCTAGGAGAGATATCCAGATGGGGCCAATTCCTCTTCAGATAGACTGTGCATCAGCCAGTAGATTGTGAGCAATTCTGTTGTGCTTCTCTTACTTATCCTGTGTTCCCTTACGTTTTCTCCCTCTTCTTGTCATTAAAATTATGATTAACATTAATAAATTATTGTTACTAATATTAATAATAATATGATGATATTGTTCTTCCATTATTACTTTGTTATTATCTCAACCCACAAGATTTGCCTTGTCTTTCGGATTCTCCTCCCCAGGAGGGGGTGAGGTAAGATGGGAGGCAATGAGCAAGTGGCTGCACGGTGCTTAGTTGCCAGCTGGGGTTAAACTACATCAATTGTTTTGTAACCTATTGTTTTAACTTTGTAATTTGAGAGATGGGAGGGGCCTGATGGATTGATTTGGACAATTTTTTTACATAGCAATACTGTTTCAAGCTTTGGATTTTGGTTCTTTTATTGCTTATGTGCAATTATTTCTATTATTTTAATTATCTTGATAAAAATACGGTAGTGTCCAGTAGCTTAAGTAAAACTGACAGCCTGCATTAGAGAGGTATGAAATTAATTCCCTGGTATTCCGCTGACCCTTTCCTGGTGGTCCCTGACCATCAACCAATCTGCTGGGTTATATCCATGTCTCTGTGAATGACCAGGATGGTAATGTCTTACTCTTCGAGACTTTTGTCACCTGCCTTCCCTGCCTTGCCCTGTTGCTTACATGAACATATAGATTCTTGCATGGCCTGAAGGACATTTTAACCAGGTCTTGAATTAATTTGCGCACTTGAAATACAAGAAATTGGACAGGATTTTTTTGAGATTAGCTGTAGCACTGCTTTTTTCCTAAAAGCCCACTACAAACTAGATGCCCTCAGCTCTATGGCAGGATTGTGTTTACTTTCCATGTCAAGGGGATCTATGACCATAAAAGCCTTCACGTATGGGATGTTCAGGTACTATAATAATGGGGAATACATACACCTTAATAAAAAGTAATATCAATGCATTATTTATAAAGTAACAGGGCATTGAAGAATAAGATGTAGAAGCAAAATGAACAGAAACAAGTCTTCTGTTGCCTCTGCTTTTTATTTCTTGGAAAAAGAATACCACTGAAGCAATGATGATTTGTGCTGTCTATTACAGCAACTGCATTTTAGAAATATTTAGCAAGTGGAAACTGCAAATGCTTAGCCATAACTATAAATACCACCAAAGTAAACAGAAAGCTCAAGTGATGTTTAATAGCATGTCCCCAGACAGACAGCTTTCATAGCTGAATAACTTGGTTCCCCTGTTATTGAATTTCTGCCCCAGAAATATTATACCAATAAAACTGCTATGCTGAGTTTTGCCCAGGACAAAAAGATCATTACATATTTGAATGAAATTCACTTTCCATATATTGGAAATATTTTGTTTTTTAAAATGAGAGAATATCATGTTGAAATGACTCTATAAAAACAGTGTGATTTTGGTTTAGGTGAACAACAATGTGGCTGAATTTTTATGAATGTGTTTTGATAGTAAAAGAAGCATTCAATGACTTAACAGTTTTTAAAGAAAAGTGCCCATTTTTTGTATTAAAATAATGGATTTTTAAAGAAAAATAATTTATTTTTAATTGAAAATATTTACTTTGATACTGTATTATTTTCATAGATTATTTCAATATTGTATTGATACATAAATATTTTGGCTTTATAAAAAATTTGCATTGTGATTTCTGCCATGTTATGTCCTTTAGAGTGAAAAAAAAATCAAAATGTCAAATATTGTGTAGATTCATCATTTCCTCCCAAAAATATCTCTTTTACTCATACAGTGAGTGTAGAATCTAAGGTTTAGCATCACCAAGTAATCTATATAATATATCCTTCAGAGTTTGAGAATGTATCTGCTTATGTGTATAAATAATTTCATAATGGTCATTGGTAATTTTTGCTAAATAAATGGTTCATTCATAATGTCAGAAAAAAACCTATGTTCTTGCATTCAAACAAACAATACACATCCCTAATAATATTAAAACTGGTGTTTACTCAGCCAGCTATCAAATAAGCTTACAATTAATTTTTTCAAACACTTCAAAATGGTCCGTGAATACCCATATAGAAGCAAGACAAGCTTCTCTGTTTGCATGTGATGCAAATTAAGTAATAATATTTTTTTCTCTTCAATTTTTTGTATAAAAAATGAAGTTAAAATACCGTCTTGCCTACAGTCCAGTATCAATTTTCCTCTTTCAGATAACTGTTTTGGGGAACAAATTGTGGGCAGTGGTAATGAAATCACATTGGGCCTTTAAAGAATGAGGGCAAAGAGATGATTGTTTACTGTGACTGAAGCTTGAATGGTTCTACATCAGGAAAAAAAAAAAAAAGAAAAAATAACAAAAAAGAAAGCAAATATGCCTCTTGACAGGCAGAAGGTCACAGGATCCTCTGTAGGAGGAGAGGATGTGTGCACTGGAGGAATGGAACTCTATCTATACACTTGTAATTCTTTATGTGCAAAAAGGAATAAATGAATAAGTAAAAAGGATGTTTTCTACATGTAGATTAGAGAGAAAAAACTAGAGATTAGAAAGAAAAAGCTAAGCATCAAAAGACTGTCTTTTCTTAGCCTGTGATTTAAATAGCAGCTCAAGAAAAGCCTGAATTAGTGCAGCATTAAATTTACAGACCACCAGGAAAAAAAAAAAATAGACATGAAGGAAATAGCTCAGAATTCAAAGTAGAAGCAGATAAAGTGCTACATAATAAACTCTATCCAAATTGTAAAAGACATTGTTTAAAAAAATGTTTGAAATGCTACCAGATAGCTGGGATGAGACCAAAGAAGTCAGGGTAAGAAATCGGAGATTTGGAGGTCAGGCTATAAAAGGACATGCCATGTGTATTACTATCCAGGCAGACATAAAACCATTAGAATAGTTTTGAGTGAGCATGAGATTTAGAACTGTGTGAGATTCACAAATCTTGTGTCCTACATGAACTACATTCATTGTAGCTGTTGACTGATTAGAAAAGCCGTATATTGTGTCAGCGCTGCTTCTCGTTCTATTATATAATATAAAACTTAATAATTGATGTTTGAAATGATTCTGTGTTTAAAGCATGGGCTCCCTCTGTCTGTATACTTGAAGCTTGCATTATTTAGGGTTTATTTAATAAAAAAGCAAGGAAAAGTTCTCATTATTCCTCTATCTTCTTCCTTGTACATTTTCAACGTGAAAATATGTCCATTTTATTACATTTCTTTTAACTGTGAAAAGCTTGCTGTTTAAAACTGAAGATCATATGCAACTTTGCAGACTCTCAAGCCTTCTTACATGAATTATTGTATTGTCTTAGGTTATTGAGCCTGATCATTTTTAATGACCTAGATGCAGCAAAACGGAATATGTTCCAACATTTTGGACTTAATGTGTTCCTTAGTGTATGAAAAAATTAATGATTTAACAACTTGGCTGTATTTTCCTCTATTGCACACAGAATCATTACATCTAACATTCTTCTCTTTCCTTTTTGTTTTTTCCTCAGTGGCTTGCAAATTGGCACAAACTATCTTTGCTTTTCCTTTGGATGAAACATATTCTTGAGCAGTAGGACATCTTTCACAGCCTAGCCTGATACTGGCAATTATAAAGAAAAAAAAAATAAAGTGATTGCTTTTTTTTTCAGTTTCTGTACCTTCTTAATTGGTATACTCTGTCCTTCCCTACTGTGCAACATACTGTGCAAGGTGTGTGAATATTGACCCCTTATGCAGAGTTGGTGTACCACTGTAATTCAATGTCCTCCTTTAGAAGAATAATGAAGTAACCCCTGCTTAGTGTAGATGTCTCAAAATATGCATTTAAAAGGTGGGGAAGGGTTTCAGTGGACAAAATTTCTGCATGGATTTTATTTAGACTATTTTTTTTCCTTTCCAAATGAAAAAATCCTACCAAAGAACCCCCCAAAGCAAAACTTCACCAAAAAAAGAAATTTATAAAAGAGAAACTGAATAAAAATATCCAAAGTTCTCCAATTTTGGGTATTTATAACAATTCCAAAAGAAATTAGTTAGTTTTGAAAAATGCCTGAAAAGAGAAGAAGTGCTGAGTTCTGATAGGCAGTGACCCATTTGTAAATAAATCCTGTCTGAAAAAGATAGATACTACATGCTCCTAGGGATCTAAATGACTGAAGAGTAGGAAGGGAAAAAAAAAATAAAAAAAAGAGATGGCAGATAAATTGGTAACAGAAGTAAAAAGTCACACCACAGACACATTCAGCTTTGGGATGTAACAATGCCTGAACCTGTTTAAGAGATATATAATACAGAGGTGGCAGTAGATGTCAGACACATCTCTGAAGCTTGTGTCACTGTTACAGTTATCCAAAATAAAATCAGCAAGTGCAAGGGACTTGTTAGATAAGGATTTTGTCTCTTGGCAAAAAGAAATCATCACAGACTAAAATGAGCTGCTCCCAGGAGCTGATACATTAAAAGGATATGGCAGTACTTGTTCTGCATTTCCTGCTCTTGTACACATACATTTAAAAGACACCTGTTCCTGAATAAAACAAAAAAAATGGTTCTTGCAAGGGGGAACTTCACTTTATGGTTATTTATCAAAGGGGGATATTTAGCAAGTTGTCAGTTGTCTCACTAGTATTGTGATGAAGTTATATCTGAAGGCTCACAGAGTTTCCAATACCCCAACAATCTTCAA
>VYXD01016395.1:10700-21093 GCA_013397195.1 Hylia prasina | reverse complement strand
ATTATATATATATAATGCTGATAATATAATATAATATATAATACTAAAAAACCTCCAAAAATCCCATAAATGTCAGTTTTGTGCAAGTTCTTTTTTAAACAAAGAGCAGATGGTGCAACATATGTGCATGATGTGTGAGTTCCATCTCCTTCTCATTTGCAGAATCTCCAAGACTACATTTCCTCCTAGTCTATTCACTGGTGTGTCCTACAAAATAAGAAAAAGTATGTAAGTGTTAGATGAGCTGGTCTTCACAGCATGACATCAGGAAACTTAACCGGTTCCTCTAGCCTCCCTGATTTATGAACTCTTTACTCATTTGAAAAAAAACCAGCAATTTTCTGATCCTTAGAAAACTCCACCATTTTAAAACACTTAGTAGCCATGGCCATTCCAGTTAGATCCCTTTATTCATCCAAGAAGCTTTGGTATTCTCACAGGCACTGCTGTTCCAGAGCGGTAAATAAAACTCCAGTTAACAAATCAGAGCCCCTAATTTTAAATTTCAGGGTAGTGTTTCTTCCAGAAAATGTTGACAAACAAAAAGGTGTCATATCATCAGCCTTCTTTTTCAATTTTAAGTTTTACTTTAAATCAATATTCATACGTATGTCTAACAGATGAGTTATATCAGCAGCTTTTGGAACTGACAATTTTTTTATCTCTTAGTGTTCTTATTGTTGGAAGGATCAATGGAATTTTACTAAGATTCAAGATAAATTTTATGTATCAATCTTATTGATATAAGATTAAATTATATTTGATTCAAAAGTTATTTTGAAGAAAATCAGGTCATAAATGAACTGTATAAATGGTTAATTTTCTTAAATTATGAAATTCACTATTAATATACTGCTTTGGATCAAAGTTTTTCCTGGAGTTAACTCCTTTTCAAGTTAGAACTGTCATTGATCACATCATATAGTGTTTGCCATCTACTAAGGAATCTGGAACCACTGAGGCCATTGCATATTTTTAACAATGAGAGTGGATCCCACAGGGTGTTTTATTCCACTTACTACCTGCTACAGACAGATGTAACTCTTCTCCCCACTTAGAGATGTAAAAGTCTGCCTGCATCTTTACTGCAATACTAGGTCTGAAAGACCTGTAAATGCAGGAATAGACAAATGTGGTTTCACTACTACCCTTAGGCAGCAAATGATGTTTGCTTTTTTATGTCACCTACAGAGAGATTTCCATCCAAAATGCATGTAAAAAACATTGAAATATCAGGTAGCCACTAATTTTGAAGGATAGAAAAAAAAATCACAAAATATTCAGCTGCAAGTTCAAGAAGCATTTCTACAGACATTTACCAAGGTACATTTTCCTTTCATACCTCATCTGATATAACTTTGACATGTTGCCCAGTCTTTTTTCCTCCTCTTTCCCTGTATCATCTATCTTTATGCAGCTTCCCAGAAGGATGAGTTGGTTCAGCTCACTGATGACAGAAAGTACACTTCTCAGCATGTGGGAGGGAAGAGAGGATTAATTTTCTATCAAGTGAATGTGTCAGCCAACTCATCCTGTGGGCTCAGGCTTGCAATGAAAAAGATTAGAAGTGTGTACATGGTAAACAGGACCTTTCAGCAGCTGAATTCAGCCGCAGTGAAAGACTGTCCTTGTCACTGTGCAGTTAAGAGTCCAAGAACATGGGTAACACTACTTGGAAAATCTTTAACAAAAGTCACATGGCCAAGCAGTTTATTCATGAATGAAAGGTTTTATATTTGCACCAGTCTCATTTAGAGGTGGGCAGCTCCCTGAATAGACACCAGCATAGCAATGTGTGCCCTCCTCTGCTCTGGTGATAACCTAAGAGCTGTGACTTCCTACCTGTGATGGGTTACCTTGATTGAAGGTCTGGTTCCCCTCCAGACACTCTCTTACTCCCCCTTCTCACCAGGTCAGGGGAAGTAAATGAGATGAAAAAGCAGATGGCTGAGGATAAAAACAGGGAGATCACTTGCCAATTACGTTCACATTCAAAACAGACTCAGTTTGGGGAAACTTGTTCTTTACCAGTTAAAATAGATTTGAATGATGAGAAACAAATACAAAAACAAAAACATCACTCTTTGCTCTTCCTTTTCCTTTCCAGGCTCAATTTACCACATCTGTTCCCAACTTCTCTACCTTTTATCCTTTGACGGGTGTGGGAAGAAGGAGAAATGGGTTGTGGTCACTCTGTACCAGCTTCTTCCTCTTCTCAGGTCTCTGCTCCATAATTGATCCTGTCCATGGACTGGAGTCCTTCAGGGTAAACCCACTCCAGCATGGATTTCTCGACAAGCTCAAGTGTTGATGTCTGCTCTGTGGTGCCTGCACCAGCTGCAAGAGAAGCTGCAGTGGCATTTTGTTGTTTCTAAAACATGATTTCCAAGGGCCATCACCATCTTGGCTGAGGGGCTCAGCAATATGCTGTAGTAGATCCATTGGAGCTGTCTCTCTCCAGCATGGAGGGCAGCTCCTGGTCCCAAGTTACATTCTCCATAGGTTATGGATGAACTGCACCAAACCATGATGCTTACAGTATCTTCAAAGCATGAACGGTCTGTCTGTGAAGATATTAAATTTCCTTGGGGAGTGTTGGTTTATAAATCTTCCTAAGACTGTTCTTAACCTATGAGGTCATTGTGGATCACCACTGACAGTGATGCTGTGAGTTACCCAGGTCTGGTTTCACCACTTGAGAGATTAAACTTTATTCAAATGTCTCTACTCCTACTCAGACAAACAAGCCTTTTACCAGTCCCACATGCTTTTCCTGAGGTAGCTTTTTCTTTAGCCATTCATCATTCTACAGGACACAATTCTTAGTGAAGACATTATAGATTTTGTTGTTCTTTGCTTTCATGGTTTAGTTATATGGGGTATGATGAGGATTATGAGTAAGTATAAAAGTATTTTCATGGCTGTCCTGAGCCAGACTAAAGATTACTCTAGCATTAGCCCTATATATTGTTTGGCAGTATATGAGGAACAAGCACTTAAACAAAGCCTAAGAATAAAACTTACTGCTTCGTCACACCATTCCAGAAATCAGAAGAAAAGGACCTTTGAGAGTTTTTAGCTCCTATTGCATCTTTATTAACAGCCAATTACATCCATTTGTTTAAAACATTTATGTTTTATCTTTTAGAAATTTAAACACAATGCTTAGTACAGCTATTGTTTTGCATTATTGCACAAGTCTTCTGGCCTTTCTCATTCATATTTAGGTAATAAAAATTTCTCAATTTCTTGACCTGCAAACTCTGATCTTAGGTAATTTATAAAAACATTAAAGTATGGTGGCTTCATTTAAAAAAAAAAAAAAGGAAACAGAAAGAAAAAAAAAAAAAGAGAATATGTATGTCAATATCTGTGTCATCTCTCTGTTCTGCATGAGTGCTCCATTTTACAAGTTCAACTTCCTGACCTCAGATTCATTAAACTAGAACCTTATTGCCAAGACCCAGATAAGCTTGTGTGATCCAAACATTTATTAGCCTGTAACTCAAACTAGGTTATGGTCCTGTCTTAACCTTTCAGTGATTTCTTCTCTAAAACCAAAAAGTTTGGAAGTTGGAAGAAAAATGAAGACCCTTAATCTTCAGGAGGGTTTAACTTTTAGTCCATTTTTAAAAACTTTTTCCTCTAAATTGTAGGTAAGAAAGACACTGAGAGAAAAACAAGTGAATGAGAGAGTGAAGCAGCCATTTCTTTGAGACAGCAGCTATTATTTCTTTGTAGCTAAATTTGATTTTTGTTTCTCGTATAGCTAACATAGCTAATATTAGGGCTTTTGATCTTTTTTCCTTTCTCAACTGAGGGTGATACTTATATGCCAAATGAAGATGAAGTGTTTCAATTTTATTGTGAGGTATGCCAGGTAAGGTCAACTCAAAATAAAGGAACAGAATTAAATTCTTCAGATTACATAAAGGTACAATAGAAACATGTTTTTTAATTTGGTGTTCTGGATAATTTAGAGGCTAAGAAATAATTTTTATAGAACTTCTAGAAAAAAATCTCTTAAACTTCTCAAAGTGGTTCCTGTGCTTCTGAAGTACCAAACTTCTGGACCATTTAGCCTGGTACCTGGCATGGTCTCACAGCGTCTCTCAAAGCTGCAGTTAAAGAACTGGAAATTTTCAAACTAGAAAGAGTTGTTTCTCTGTAAATCAGAGAGTAATTTAAAGCTAAATGCTTCTAAGGATAGTCTGGTTTAATTTATATGGCTTTGGAAGGAAGCGTTCTGACTCAGGCCAAGAAAAGAGTACAATTGCTGATGCTGGTCACTGTGGCATATAGAGTATTCCATGCTATAAAAAGCATCTGCCTAAAGAAGCTCTCAACCTTTCCAAGCTTATTTCCTGGGTAAAATTACTGAAATGGTTTTAAACATAATAAATCACTCTTTGTGTTACCCATTGGTATCTGCAATCTACATCAGTATTTGTAGTACAGTGTATTTCTGTGAAAATTCTCTCATCTTCATAGCTCATATAATAGTCAGGATTATATTAACAGTATGTTCTTCACATCAAAATTATTTGTTTCTAGGAATATCTGAAAGTCTCAGGCATTCTGGGACACAGAAACAGGGATGCAATAAAAGCATATACTAATGAACATAAATCCCAGATTGGACATTTTTTTTCTGTTAGTTGCATCTGAGCTGAATCTGTTTCTTCATGTTTTATGGAAGAGAAAATGTGCTGACATGAATGACAATTCATGGGAATGCAACCTGCCTGACCTGTAGGTCCATGAAAGGATTCTCTGGCTTCTGTGACTGTAAATTTCACCAATGGCTTCTGATGGAAGGCCAGTCTGAGAGGGCCTTTCAATAGTCTTCCCATCAGTTTCTTTTTCAGATGCAGATGCTGTTCACTTTTCTGCAAGAGGGCTAAAGTGACCATTTTTACTCTCTGTATAAGGGTTTTGGCATTTCTTGTATGGAATTTCAGATGTACCTAAGGAGCACAAATTTAACTCTTGAAACACCTGCAAAAGCCACAAATAAGAAATAAATAAGGCTAAAATGCATCCTTTATTCTAGAAAATTGGCATTGAAACACTAGATTTAAAATAGGGTGTTTGCATAAGTTCTATGTGTCATACTGCCTGCTATTATGGTGATCTGGTATAATTAGTAACAAAGCTAATAACTTCCAGCTGTCATAAAATTGGGTTATTTTTCATAGGCCTTTTGATACTAAATACATAATGGATTAAGTCTGCTTCTTTGCAGTATAATTTTTTTTATACTAGATATAATATTTGGCAGTTGTTTTATTTCTTAGGCTTTGTTTTACAAGTAAGAGGCACTGATTTTATATCATATATATTATGCAGTTATTTGCCACGTATCAGGCCACAAATAATTTTACATGCCTTTCTTTACCTCAGCAAGAAGGGGACTAGCCTAAATCAAGTTTTTTTAATTGGAATGTGAAAGAGAGATGGGAGGTCAGGAAGACAAAGTTGGACCTTATTTAGTTTTTATTGTGAGCCATGGGTGAGTATTGTCTGAATTTTAAAGCAATCACTAAATAGAATATAAGCATAGGAGTTTTCCCCTTTCCAAGGGTCAAATCATTAAATAAGAAATCCACTCTTAATTCTGGTCCTCTAATGTATTGTAATCCTTTCAAGACATTAACTATTGCTGGAGTAATGGTGGTTAATGCTATATCTAAGCTAGGTATCTAAATTCAGATTAGACGAAAACTGTTTTTCAAGGTGTTCATTAATGTACAAAGCTGGAACTGGGCGTCCCTGATAGTACTTATTTCAAGACAAGAGTCAGTAGAATTTGGGAATTAAATGTTTGCATGTGTTGAAAAAAAATCCTTTAACACTTTGTGGCTTAATATATATGTGTTAGGTTTGCTGATAAGTTTTGTTCAGTTTCATGACTGACCTTCAACTTTTTGATTTTTTTCCCTTAATCTGATTGTTTCCTTTAAAAGTCGTGCAGGCAATGTTCAATACTAAGACAATGCTAGGATTTAACATAATCTGATCTCAGTGACAGCACAGTCATTAAGCTGGTTTCCACACAACACAGAGAAATGTTGAATAGTATGGTCATAATTATGTGGAAAAGACAATTCACACCCTGAGAGGTAAGAACATTTACTTACAGGGATAAAAGTCACACTAAAAAACTACAACAGCATATAAACACCCCACCCAAAAAATACCTGTTAAATCCACAATTTTTAAACTGGCAAGAATGTGTTTGCTCCTAAGTTTTCTTGTAGCAGTAGATTGCAAATAACTTTCTGCATTTTTAGGTGTTTCTTGAATGACTGTTCATATATTCCTACAAATCTAGAAAGATTTACTGTGCTTCTTAAATAATAGTATCATCGTATTTTTGTCAGTTATAAAAAGCACATTTTTGAAACAATACGATAGAAGGAATGAAAGCCTTTCTGAAATTTCTACTGTAAGCCATTGTAATAGTCTTGGACAAGATGGACAGAATGGTAACTAGAGGGAAATATAAACAGCAACTCTGCAAGAGTACATCTGAAGAAAAGAAGTGTCTTACTGTGTCAGATCATCTATTAGTTGATCTTCAACTTTTGCAATAGGAAATACAAAGCTGGAAGATACTTTTGCTGACTCATTTCCATCATATTATTATCAACAAACGTTACAGAAATATTAAAGGAGACACCCCTGAGAAAATGAAAAATTATAATGTATTATAATTATGTGGTTTATTGAAAACGGTAATAAAATTGTTTTTAAAAACTTATTTAAAAGCTCTTTTATCTCTAGGTCCAGAAACTTCCTTTAAAAAAGTAGAACTAGACTCTTCCTTTTGTGGCATGTATCTTGTCAAAAGCCAGCTAAACAACCATGATATAATGTATGGCATTATGGAAGAACAGATAAGAGATGAAGTGGGGGGCATGGTGGCGCTTTTGAATTGAGATATCTTAGCCTTGGTTGGATACAGGCTGTGGTGCAGGGAGAACACAGATATGAAAAAGAACTAGGAAGAGGGTTGCATGTGTAACTGTCAAGGTCTTTAAAACTATGTAATTTTGTAAAAGTTGCCAAAATAATGTGAACAATAGGCTGTCTGTAGTTTGTGGGAAAAATCTTGTGACTGTTTAGGACTGTGGCCTGTTTTGAGTTGTAAGAAGTAAATAACACTGTACTGTGAGAATAATATCTGACTTCAGTTCCTTTTACCCTGACCTCAATGACTTCAATTGCTTCAATACCTTCAGTTTAGACTTAGACTTCAATAAACTTTAACTTCAACTTGAACTCCGACCTATTTTTGCTTAAATTTTGACTTAAGGCTCTCTGCTTGCATTACTTTTGCACCCCCTCTTTGAAGTCCCATCTCTCAGTTGTGTGGCAAGTAAGTAAGACTGTCAGGCAGCTGAAAAGGAACTGGACAGAAACTGAAATAAACATTCCCAGTCCGTATTTCATTAAACCAAGTTCAGACTCTCAGACTGACTCTGTAAGACACATTAGTAGATCACAGTTTTCTCAGATATATTTTTTTTCTGTTTGTGATTTGTTCATGAATTACTGATGTGGCATCTTTCCTTCTGAGATGTGATTGTTACATTAAAACAGGAACTATTTTCACATGCATGTCAAAGTCATATCCACATTTAATTTCCATTACATTTTGTCAGTATAATAAAAATCCCTGACATTTACAGAAAATGAATCCTGAAGATCTTAATGCATATTGGATTCGATGGAAAGATGGTTTTTGAAGGAAGGCACAGTGATTTAGCTGTGATTCTAACTGAGAACATATCCAGTAAGGGTTTCTCAGAAGAATATAATTTGGAAGCTTTTTCTCCATGGAATAAGCAAAAATGTCAGTTAGAAGTCAGTATAAATTATTGGCCAAAGCAGATGCAGATCCAAACATATAACCTAATGAGAACAGAAAAATAGGACTATTTATTTTTTAAATTATGTTTATTCACTTACTTAAGTATGCCATTTACTATAGTTCTGTTATTGCCTTCCTGCATGATTACTAGCAGTTTTTCAAATTAATGTTATCTGTGAAATTTTCAAAGCAAATATGTTGGATAAGCCTTCAGCTCCTGCTGAGCACAGAGCAACTAATGTGACATTGCCTGAGGTAAAAGCATCATTGTTCTGCATGCTTTCAGATATGGCTCTGCTTTCTTTATTTAATCCAAGGTCATTATTTTCAACCACAGCATGTTCCCATGAAGATCAAACGTTTTCCCAAGAAGGAATAATGACAGCATGGTAGGCTGGAAATTAAAAAGTTGAAATTCATATAAACCACTGATCAAAGAAGAGAAATGTTGTCAAAGGCAGAAATTGTTGTTTTTATTTAAAAGACTGAGCTGTTTACACAGGGGAACAGATAATTGTGAGATACATTTTAGAACAAGGGAAAAAACTATTTGTTTCTTTGGTATCAAAAAAGGTTTCATTTTTCTGTTGCTGAATGCTCTTCTTTAGTTTACATGCCACCCCCTATCCTCCTCTCCCAGAAAGATGTTTAAATGGTTTATATTTAAACATCTCTATGTAGTAAGATAAGCTTGATGGTTTTTATATAAATATTTGTATCAGTATTACTCTGAGGTTAAAAACTTACGTTGTGTTGTTGGATTAAATGCCAATTCCTCAGCAAATAATTACTGGAAAATAGAAGGCTGAAAATAAAATGTAAATACTTCATTTTCCCTGTTTTATGCTAACATGTTTATCTGTTTCTTAACTGATCTTGAGGAAAAAAAAATGAATTTTCATTCTGAATGTTGAGTACTCTTCAAAAGAACAAAGATGATAAGTGATAATTATAAGAAGGAAAGGGGATGCCAAGTAAGTGAAGTAGGATGAAACAAGCATACAAAAGACTGAAATTAAATAGGTAGTCTTACAGGAATCTAAAAAAAACATTGGGAGACCAAAATCAAATATTTTCTGTCTTTCTGAGATGAGGAACTGTCCTGACTTTGGCATCCTGTAAATACTGTGTAATTTCAAGTACTTTCTTACACATTCCAGTATTTCCATTACCAATGTTTTGGTGATTTGTTAATGATTACCTAGTTCAGAAATGCAGATTCCTGCATCAGCCTAGTTGGATAAAACACAATAATCCATATATTATAATCCTTATAATGGCTTGCTTCTGAACTTGTGTGCTGGTTTACCTCGAGTTTTGTTGTAAAGTTTGCATAGGTCACTGAACTAATATCTATGTTCAGCCTTCTGAGAGCTTCCTGTATTACTCAATTAACTCACAAAAGTCTGGAAGTAAACCAGTGATACTGCTCTAGTTTTGAATCCTCTATATCCAGGCACATAAGCACATCAGAGATAGTTTAGATGCATTTGATGTGGGTTTAAGGCATATGTTCATCCTTGGTCACCTCTTATGATGCCATCTCTTTGATCTACCTTAAAAGCCTTTCTGCTAATATGATCAAAGACCATGTATCGACAATATATGCACAGACTCTAAAAACCATCTAAAGGTCAGAGCTATGCCAGCAGATATGGTGTAAAATCCAAGACCTTTTTCATAAATGATTTTCTCAATGGAAACATTTCTAATAATTATCATCCCAATTAAAAGTATGCATCTAATTGCAGCTCCAAATGAGGTTTTCTGCTGGAAGCATTGTCATATGCCTTTTTTCTTCTTGTCCCAAAGCAAATATGTTCAAAGAGATTTAACAGGTGAAAGAGTGAGGGTTCAGTGGGGTTTTTTAAGAAAAAAATATTACAGATAAAACATTTGAATCACAGTGGTATAAAATGTGATTATTCCATTTTTGCTTTGCAACATTTTGCTCTTGTGAACTAAAAATTCCAGTGAAACATTGCTATAATGAATACTTTTATTTTCAACTTTTCATCTAATTATGAAGTAAAAGATTTTTTTAATACTCCTTTGGCATTAAATTTCTTCCAAGTAGCTTCCAAGAATCTACTGTTTTGTGACAACTAATGGAATACAGGAAATTAATTTTTGTCAGATGGCTACTCTTACCTCCCCTGTATAAGTTTATTTTTTGAAATAGTGATTTTCATCACTCAGGAATCTAATTTGAACCACTCTGAAATGACAATTATTTGGAACAGTATTAGGATCTTTTTTTCCTGACACTAATGCTGTTATCTTTATGGACATTCTTGTCTAACCTAAAATAGTTCATTATTAGGAATACAATTAAATATATTTCTGTAATTGAATTATTACATATTTGATTTTTTTTTTAATGGCACCAAATCCTATTGTCACCCACCAAATGCATGAGAAATTCTCCCTATTTTTTTTCATTTTAATAGTTATTGAAATGAGCCCATGCTCATTTCAATAACTATTGGGGTTACATTGACAAATTCCTAGTATTAC
>VYXD01016375.1:0-23506 GCA_013397195.1 Hylia prasina | reverse complement strand
CCTTACCTTTTCCTTTACCTTCTCTTTTCCTCCCCTTCTCCTCCCTTTTCTCCCCTCTCTTCTTTCCCTTTTCCTCCTCTTTCTCCTGCCTCTTCCTCCCCCTTATCCCTTTTCATTCTCTTTCTCCCATCTGTTCTTCTCATTTTCCTTCCCCTTCTCCTGCTTTTTCTTCCCCATTTCCTTTTCTTTCTGTCCCTTTTTCCTCGTCTTCCCCATGCTTTCCTCCCCCATCTCTGCTTTTCACCAAAACCACAGCAGTATTTGGTGCCAGCCCTGAGATTTGTTCCAAGGTTCTGGTGGTTTCATGCAACTCTCTTGTATGTGATTTTTGTTCTTCATTCCAGGCCCCCCCAAGGCAGTCCCTGCTCACAATGTATAGGACAAAAGTCAGTTTGAAAGACCGTCAGCAACTTTACAAACTGATAATTAGTCAGCTGCTCTATGATGGATACATCAACATTGCCAATGGCTTGATAAATGAGATCAAGCCACAGTCTGTCTGTGCGCCCTCTGAACAACTGCTGCACCTAATTAAGTTAGGTAAGCTGGAATCAAAAGCTGACATAAAAGTCTAGTTTCTAATTCCCCAGTGAACTAAGAGGTCGATGTCACTGGAAAGACACTTCTGATGCAAAGGTGGTGTCTGGTAATAGCACAACACTTGTACATGTGGGTACAGCCTTTGCCCCTGTGGGGTTTTTTGAAGGGCATTCCCGTTTCATTAACAACAAACCAGATCCCTGAGTGTTGCCCAAATCTCTTTGAACTCTAAGGACACTCAGGGCCCTGGGTGAGTGTTTTGACCTTCTCAAAACATCCCAGTGAACGGGATCACTGAGCCCACAGATCTGAGGGAAAATCTCACCCTCACAGTTCTGCTGACTTTAGAAAGAAATCATTTCTAGCTTGTTGCTCCTGACAGCGTTGGAGAGGGAGCAAGTCCTTCCACTGGCAGTCTTTGCTGGCTTTTATGTATCAGTTCACAGCTTCACCCTCTGGGGTCTCAGCAGGGCTGTCACCTGTTCTCTCCCTGTACTTCCCCCCGGAGTGCTGCAGTGTAGGGAGAACAGGGAAAACCCCTGAGCTGCTGCTGGAACAAGCTGACCAAGTCCTGGGAGATCTCTGGCCATGACACCGTGTGTAACTCAACTGGTTCTGCTGCCTGAACTAGCTGAGTTCTGAGGGTATAAATCTGTCAAGCTTCGTGTGTGAAATACAAATTCTAGACTTGAAATGAGCAGATGAAGGCAGCAAAAAGACCACCACTGGGCTGAAAACTCTTGTGTCACTTCCAGTGTTGAACTCTGGTCTGTAGCTGCATTGTGGAAATAGAGATAAAAGTCTGTGAAATGGGCTTGAAGACCAGCCAGTTTTTTCGCTTGCAGTTCTGGTAGTTTGGCTTCAGTGCAGTGAAATAGGTGAAGAATCAGTAAATGCTTTGGGGTTTTAACTTTAAAACTCACATATTAGCATTGGGGCTTGTTGCTCCCCTGTGAAACGCTGACCAGAGGCCTGTCCATGGTCAGTGACCGATGGTCAGTGCATTTCTCAGCACTTCCCAATCTTCACTGGGGCTATTCCCAGAGCTAACCAGGAGCCGTGCCTGCTGCAGCGCAGCCCGGCTCCATCCACTTCTCCCAGTGCTGCGTGACCAAACCTGCTCCAGCTCAGCTCTCCCCTCAGGCCTGCCTTCCCCAGAAGCTCCCCTGGAGCTGTGGGGAGGAGGATGCTGAGCGCTGCCCTGCTGTGTCCCCAGGCATGGAGAACGACGACAGCGCCGTCCAGTACGCCATCGGCCGCTCGGACACCGTGGCGCCGGGCACCGGCATCGACCTGGAGTTCGACGCCGACGTGCAGACCATGTCCCCTGAGGCCTCCGAGTACGAGACCTGCTACGTGACGTCCCACAAAGGGCCCTGCAGGGTGGCCACCTACAGCAGGGACGGGCAGCTCATAGCCACGGGCTCGGCTGATGCCTCCATCAAAATCCTGGACACCGAGAGGATGCTGGCCAAGAGTGCCATGCCCATCGAGGTAAGGGATGGGAACCACTCTGGGGATTATGTTCATCCCATGCCCATCGAGGTAAGGGATGGGAACCACTCTGGGGATTATGTTCATGCCATGCCCATTGGAATAATGAATTGTTAGTACTCTGGGAGTTCTCTCCATGTCATGCTCATTGAGGTAAGGGGTTGTACTCCGGGAGTTCTCTGCATGTCATGCCCATTGAGATAATGAATTGTAATCTTGGAATCCTGTCTATGCCGTGCCCATTGGGATAATGAATTGTCACCACTCTGGGAGTTCTCTCCATGCCATGCCCATTGGGATAATGAATTGTTATTACTCTGGGAGTTCTCTCCGTGCCATGCCCATTGGGATAATGGATTGTCACCACTCTGGGAATTCTCTCCGTCCTATGCCCATTGGGATAATGGATTGTCACCACTCTGGGAATTCTCTCCGTCCTATGCCCATTGGGATAATGAATTGTTCTTACTCTGGGAGTTCTCTCCATGCCATGCCCATTGGGATAATGGATTGTCACCACTCTGGGAGTTCTCTCCATGTCACGTCTGCACCTTGTGGCCACCTCAGTGGGCTGGACTAAATACCCGGCTCGACATATTCCTTACTCCAACAGCTGCTCATAAAGTCCCTTTGAAGGAAGGAGAACCAGGGCAAGGACACTGTTGTCACCCCTGATGGCAGCAGGGAGAGAACTGAGCCAGAAGTGGCTTCTGCTGGGTGCTGATTGTGGCTGCATTGTCTGAGCACAGTTCATGTTAAACCCACTTGTGTGCTCTGCAGCCTCCATGGCCACCCGTGTTTCCACTGGCTATTTCGGAACTGTTTCACACATTGATTTGCTTTGTTTTTCTTCAAGGTGGCAATGAAAAGTGGGGTTATATTGCACAGAGCACACACCAAATTCTCAGCAAAGAGCTGCAGTTTGGGTGCAGCTGCTCTCAATTCTGCCAGCAGTCAGTGTTTTACTTGGGGCTGTTTACGAAGATGATATTTTCTTGCACCAGTTCTCTGCTACTGAAGTAGTTTGTCCTTGAGCCAAATTGTTTTGACTTTCATAAAGACACAGGGATCTTATTTGTTGACCTATAAAGGGCCTTCAGATTACCAAGGGAACAGATTGTGTGCCTGGTGTGTCAGAAAGGAGCTGCTGTTCAGCCACTCTGGCAAGCCTAAAACCTACTTTTCCTGTCAAAAACCTGCTTTATTTTCCACCAGCAACATGTTGAATGTTCTTTGTAGGTCATGATGAATGAGACAGCCCAGCAGAACATGGAGAACCACCCGGTGATCCGGACTCTCTACGATCACGTGGATGAAGTGACGTGTTTAGCTTTCCACCCCACAGAACAGATCCTGGCATCTGGCTCAAGGGACTACACTCTTAAATTGTTTGATTATTCAAAACCTTCTGCCAAAAGAGCCTTCAAATACATCCAGGTGAGATATTGCTCAGAGCAGCCAAAGCTCAGATGTTTGAGTGCTGAGGTGCGGTTACCTGGTATGTCTCAGGTGAAATCAGGGCTTAGGGGTGCAGGAGCACACAGGAGTGTCTTAATTCTGTGCATCATGGACACTTGTACTTAAATTTACTCATTAGACCAACTCTAATCTGAATTAATTTGGAAGTCAGTTTTGTTCTCTTTGTTTTGGAGGAGCGTTTAGGATTAGGTGGTGGTGGGTTTGAGGAGTGTGATATCCCCAAATAAGGGAGCACTGCAGGCTGCAGGACAAAAACTACAACACAGCCATGAGCAGCCTATCATTTCAATCCCACAGGAAACATTTTCCAGTTTGTGCTGATAGCTGAAGTAGTTTTTTAGCACTTTAACACCACCAGCACTGACCTTTCTGGTTCAGCTTTTCTCCTTGCTCACCGCGCCGCGCGTTTCTAACCCAACAGGAAGCAGAGATGTTACGCTCCATTTCTTTCCACCCTTCTGGGGATTTCATCCTGGTGGGGACCCAGCACCCAACCCTTCGTCTGTACGACATCAACACCTTCCAGTGCTTCGTGTCCTGCAACCCCCAGGACCAGCACACGGACGCCATCTGCTCCGTCAACTACAACGCCAGCGCCAACATGTACGTGACAGGCAGCAAGGATGGCTGCATCAAACTCTGGGATGGGGTCTCCAACCGCTGCATCACCACCTTCGAGAAGGCACACGACGGAGCTGAAGTCTGTTCTGCTATTTTTTCCAAAAATTCCAAGTATATCTTGTCCAGTGGGAAAGACTCTGTGGCTAAACTCTGGGAGATATCCACTGGTCGGACGCTGGTGAAATACACAGGTACGTGGCAGGTGATCTTCCAGACACCTTCTTTTCCAGGGGCTGAGTCGTGGCAGGGCTGGAAATATTGTCAGAAAATAATAATTCCTAAAGGCAGTGGAGAAACTGCTGCTTTGAGGATAAATTGCCCAGGATTTTGGGAAACATTTCCATTAGACCAATTCCAGAAGAGAAGCTGTGATTCTGTGTGTCAGTGTAAAGATCCTTTAGTCTGAGTAGATTTTGGAGCATTTTCTGAGACCATTACTCACTCACTCCATTGTTCTTGAGGGAAGTTATCCCTGAATTGGGGAAAAGCAAGAAGAAACACTGAAGCTGCTTCAGGGCAGTTGATTTAACCATTAACTCTGTGGCTCTATAGCCATGGCAATGCTCTGAAATGTACCTACAGCTGGTTTGTGCCCTTTTTTG
This sequence comes from Hylia prasina, assembly GCA_013397195.1. NCBI lineage: Eukaryota > Metazoa > Chordata > Aves > Passeriformes > Sylviidae > Hylia > Hylia prasina. The sequence goes on along the minus strand of VYXD01016375.1, from coordinate 18,770 downwards.
TGGATGCAGTTGTGTGCAAGGTAGTCATCCTTGACAGTTCCATGCTTGGATCTCAGGAGGATTTAGGGAATAAGGAAGGCTGTGGAAGCTTTGCTGTGACAGCAGCCGTGTGAGAGGCTTTGGGGGTCAAGCACTGATGTGCTTAAGCAGTAGCAGCACAAAAGATGCTGAAGAAGGTGTGTGTCAGCTTTTGGGGTTTGCAGGTCCCTTTTTGCAGCCCAGCTCTCCTGCTCCCGGCCAGCAGGGAGCAGCACATTCCCGGGAAACCTGTGCAGGATCCCAGGCAGGATCTGTGCAGTGCTCAGTGTCCAGGAAACACATTTTATCTGAAGGTATGGCCAAGGCAGGTCATACATTGGATGCTGTGTGATAAATGCACTGCAAAGTCCTCAAGGATCATCCCACTCTGGGGGTTCTCCTCTCTGTCCTCTTTCTCCTTGGTCACAGCTGAAAGTCTCGTGCAAAAATACAAACATAAGGTAAAAATGCTCTAGAAGGTAAAGGATTGGACGTGGCACAGCTGGAGTAGGTATTCCTTCTGTCCCCTAAGGAGTTTTAGAACATACACATGGACAGCAGCAGGAATTTCCTCATGGAAGGGGCAGTCAGGCCTTGGCAGGGGCTGCCCAGGGAGGGTTGGAGTCCCCACCCCTGGAGATGTCCAGGGAACACCTGGACACGGCACTCGGTGCTCTGGGCTGGGGACAGGCGGGGATGGGGCACAGGCTGGACTCAAATCTTGCTGGTCCTGTGATAGAGCTACAAAAGAGCCTTCATCACTGCCTCAGCTGTCGCTCGTGGAAGCGGCTGGGCAGCGGAGAAAACACATCTCCTTGGTAGAAAATGGACACTCTAAGCTGTAGAAAATGGACACTCTGAGCTGTAGAAAATGGACACTCTGAGCTGTAGAAAATGGACACTCTGAGCTGTAGAAAATGGACACTCTGAGCTGTAGAAAATGGACACTCTGAGCTGTAGAAAATGGACAGTCTAAGCAGTAGAAATGGACACTCTAAGCTGTAGAAAACCTGCTGAAAGCCCCTGTTTTGCTGCCCGTATTTAGGTGCCGGTTTGAGCGGCCGCCAGGTGCACAGGACTCAGGCTGTGTTCAACCACACGGAGGATTACGTGCTGCTGCCAGACGAGAGGACCATCAGCCTGTGCTGCTGGGACTCGAGGACTGCCGAGCGCAGGAACCTGCTGTCCCTGGGCCACAACAGCATCGTGCGCTGCATCGTGCACTCCCCCACCAACCCCGGCTTCATGACCTGCAGCGACGACTACAGGGCCAGGTTCTGGTACAGGAGATCCACCACGGACTGAGGAGAGCTGCCCCAGCAGGGATGGATTGCCCAGCTCCTGCAGCCCTGGGTGCTGGATGGTGCTGCCCCTGGGGCCGCTTTGGATTCTGTCGCACGTGGCAGGAGAGTAACAAAGGTCGAGACTCTTCACCACACACTAATTTTTTTTATTAGTGTGCGTGGTTTAATTTTTGTAAGTCGCCTCTAATCGTACTGAAGGGAGGGGGTGGAGAATAAAATGATCCTGGCAGGAAGGGCTGAGCTTGTTTCCCTGCCTGTCTGAATCACACACAGGATAACGGGACTGTGTCCTGTTCTGCTCTGTGCTGTGTCTGTGCAATCCCACTGAACTCTGGTAGAAAATAGATCACACAAAGAGCAGCAGAACTTGGTGTGGATACTTCAATGAAGCCTTAAGCTGCCTTCAGCCACAGCTCATTATTTGTAAAGCTCTGGTTTGTATTTTTCACTCTGGGGTTTTGGTGAATTCTTTCTCGTGTTTTTTGTTTATTGGCCAAGTAGGCCTTCAGTGTTCTGAGTTGTGCCATAAGAATTCAAACAGGATTTTTACGTTGTTTGGATGAATTCAAGAAATGGTCTTCTAGTTCTGGTGTTAAAACTCAGATTTCATCTCGTCCTCTTTCGAATTTATCTTAACAAGTGGGACCTCAAAATGAATTCCTAACAGTTTTATGGAATATCCACATTGCAACTAAAACATCACAGTGCTGCTGCAGGTGAAAATGAGAATAATTTTGCCTTAGAGACCTTTAGTATCCTCTCAAAGAAAGAAACTTGTGCATCTGAGTTTTTGTATGCATACCTCAGAAATGTCACTGTTCCATTTGACTGAGAAATTGTCATCTATCTCTGTTACACGGCACTTCAGTTACATTCTTTTTTTAATTTGTCACAAACCCACTGCCCGTCGTTCAGAAACTGTGCTTAAAACTTCTCTAAGCTGGAACATTCACTACTTGTTCTCCCAGAGATCTGCCTGAGCACAGTCTGAAAGTTGTTTTTTGAGGCCTCCTCATGCAGAGCTCTTGGGCATCACAGCTGGGAGGATCCTGTGGTCAGAGCTCAGCACTTGCCTTTCTGAGGGTTTTTAGATGAGAGGTGGTTCTTGCTGCTGGATTAACTTCCATTACACTGAGGAATTGTCAAGGGCTGGTGAGGATACAGGTTTTGTCTGTATTTAAATAAAGATTGCCTTTTAAAAAGCTCTTTGATACATAAAGAAGGAATTGTATTTGTTTTCTGTGTAACAAAGGAGAAATGGTCAAATATGGGAGGCCGGGGTTTGGGAATGATGAATTTGTTGTGTTCCCCCTGCATCAGGTGCAAGTACAGACTCAAAATGTAGAACGTGGGATGTTTTTTTGTTTTAAAGAACGAAATTTCATTTTCTCTTGAAAAAGCTCCCTCTATGCAAAACATTTCTGGGGCTTAATCCTTGTTGTTCCTCCTCTGCCTCTGGGTCTGTGACCCGTCAGAAGCAGTGGTGGTAAGGGATGGTGCTGGTGGCTTTTTTGGTGGAGAAACAAGGAGAAGCAGAGCTGGGGGAGGGAAAAGGGAAGTCCTGACACAGTCACTGAGGGGTGATGTGGGTGGCTTTGTTATTTCTGGAGTGCCACTTTGTGTTAAATTCTGCTAAAGCACCTGATCATAATTCACCCACTTGTTACTGGTGTTTGGAATCTGCTTTTAAAATCTTCTGGTGGTTTATGTGTTAAGGCACCGCTGTGGTTGTGAACAGTGAGGGTTCTCACCTCAAGCTTCCCTAGTTCTGAGGGCTTGAACTGGCAGTGCAAGAGCAAAAAGTGACTTTTTTAACACAAAGCCATCCTGCCATTGGCACCCTGCTGCCTTTCCACATCCTGGACATCCTGCTGAGGCCACGAGGTTGGTGGGTTTCTGTTGGAGAAAGAAGGGCTGGGAAAAACTGACCTCACCCTATTGAGGGAGAAAATGCAACCAGGGCTTATTTAATGTCCAAGGCCGGGTTGGATGGGGCTTGGAATGACCTGTTCTGGTGGGAGGTGTCCCTGCCCATGGAATGAGGTGGTCCCTAAGGTCCCTGACCCATTCCCTGACTCTGGAACCCTTTCCTTGTGGAGATGCCCAGAGTGCCTGTTCCTGATGGGCTCCTGCTTCCTGCTGCTGTGAAAGGCAGGAAAACCTGGCTGTGAAATCCTGCACTGCTGCCACTGTGCCAGGGGGGTCTTATCGAGGCTGTGCAGCTCCTCTTTGTGCCACAGCCCTGCTGGCACTGCTGCAAAAGAGGAAACAGCAGCACGAGCACAGGGCTCTGCCTTCCCACTGCTTAACTGCCACAAGCTGGTGGCACAGAGACCAAGGAAAATCCCACTTGCCCTCATCTTTCTGCTCACTTCTAGTCACCAAAAAGGGGGATTTTTTAAATTATTCTGTCCTCCTTTTATCTTCTGTTGTCTCAGATATTCTCTCACATGAGAACCTCGTTTACAAATTGCTGTTGGGGGCAGAGCTCAGATGGACTTTGCTGAGGGGGAGTTCCCCACACGCAGTGCCCGGGCACGGCTCAAGTGTCCCCATCCCACTGCAGCTCTCTGGATTGCTCCAGCTGGGGAATGACAATGGATGCAAAGCCAAGGAGCAGCACAGCTGCCAAGGTAGGTCTGGTTTTTGGGGTAGGGAAGGGTTTGGGGTTTGAATTCAGTGGGATTCTTGGTGGTGCTGGAAGTAGCACTGATGAGACCCCTCCAGTTCTGGCAAAAGAGACGCTGAGGGTCTGGAGCTCCAGGAGGGGCTGAGGGAGCTGGGAAAGGTTCTGGAGCTCCAGGGGGGGCTGAGGGAGCTGGNGGAACAGCCCCAGGCTGGAACAGGGGAGGCTCAGGGTGGAAGCAGAAGGAATTTCCCCATGGAAAGGGTGGGCAGGGGCTGCCCAGGGAGGTTTGGATCCCCATCCCTGGAGGTGCCCCAGGAATTCCTGGAGGTGACACTCGGTGCTCTGGGCTGGGACAAGGTGGGGATCAGTCACAGCTCAGACTGGGTGGTCTCAGAGGTCTTTTCCAACCTCAGTGTTTCTGTGATTCCGTGAAGTGTTTGGGTTCCTCATCCCAGGGGGACAGAAGGCTCCTGCACCTGATGTCCCCCTGTGCTTTTCATGGTGACAAAACCACTGAGTGGGAGAAATGTCTTCTTGGCGAGGATCCTGAATAAAGCAGGATTGAAAACAAAACAAATACCTGAAGATAACCACATTTGTGAAATTATAAATATAGTATGTCAAGGTTCCACCTTACTGCTATGCTGCAGTGACATTAGAGACACAGACCCTTTGCCTGAGACTTTCAGGGACAGCCCTGGTGCCCTCTTGCATGACATAATTACGTTACATGCAAACCAGAAAACATTTTGAAACACTCTGTGTTCCTATTTTGAAAGACTGGAGCCAGTGTACAAGGTTTGTTACATTTATTTCTGTACCCATATTCCATCTAGATTAATTTTCTATAGATCAGAGGTCCCGCTGCAGCTGTAAGGGTTGGAGAACTCTGAAATCTTGATTCAAAATCAGTGCCTTGCTGGCCTGCTGCCTGCACGTCTAAAAAGTGTAATGGAATTAATTTCATCATGGATTATGACCTCAGTGTTTACTGTAAATAAACTGCCTCCTGGACATTTAATAGAAAATGTAGTAGGGGGGAAAAGCTTAGGAGGTCAGTGAGTCATTTTTTTACACTCTGAATTTTCCATCAAGGCTTGTAAAGGTTAAGGGGCTACTTTTCACATTGAGTCATCAGTAACTGAGGCAGGACACTTTTCATCTCTACATAGGAGAATTTTCTATTTCTAGGTGTATTTCCAGTTCTCTTGAGTGGATTGTCAATAAATCAGTGTAATAGCAGCAAACTGATCCCTGTTCTGCTGTGAGCATTTTGAACATGGCCAGAGCCCACCCAGTCAACTTCAGCTGAGTAATAAAAAACCAAAATTATCTCTGCAACATAAGTTATGAACTGTTTAGAAGGCCCCTACCACCCTGGCAGTACTGTTTATTATAATATTGAATATTTGACTATAAAAAATTGGTCCTTGGAGCACCAACCCTCAGCAGTGTTGCTGTGGCAGCAAATGCTCTGCAATTATCCCTGTGCCCCAACTATTGCACCTGCACAGGGCAAACACCTCTGGAAACGATTTCAGCTGCAGTGCAGGAGCAAATGTCGTTTAGTTGTTGTTTGGCTGTTGTTTGGCCGTTGTTTGGCTGTTGTTTGGCCGTTGTTTGGCTGTTGTTTGGTCATTGTTTGGCTGTTGTTTGTTTGGCTGTTGTTTGGCCGTTGTTTNATTGTTTGGCTGTTGTTTGTTTGTTGTTTGGCGGTTGTTCGGCTGTTGTTTGGTCATTGTTTAGTTGTTGTTTGGCTGTCGTTTGGCCGTTGTTTGGCCATTATTTGGCCGTTGTTTGGCCATTATTTGGCCGTTGTTTGGCCATTATTTGGCCGTTGTTTGGCCATTATTTGGCCGTTGTTTGGCCATTATTTGGCCGTTGTTTGGCCATTATTTGGCCGTTGTTTGGCCATTATTTGGCCGTTGTTTGGCCATTATTTGGCCGTTGTTTGGCCATTATTTGGCCGTTGTTTGGCCATTATTTGGCCGTTGTTTGGCCATTATTTGGCCGTTGTTTGGCCATTATTTGGCCGTTGTTTGGCCATTATTTGGCCGTTGTTTGGCCATTATTTGGCCGTTGTTTGGCCATTATTTGGCCGTTGTTTGGCCATTATTTGGCCGTTGTTTGGCCATTATTTGGCCGTTGTTTGGCCGTTATTTGGCTGTTGTTTGTTTGGCTGTTGTTGCGTATCCAGTGGCGCACAGGAAGCGTTGCAGCCCTTGCTGCAATTTCAGAGCCCGTGAGCTCCACTGCTCCTGCAGCGGGGCAGCTTTGGCTGAGCTGCTGCCAGAGGGAAAATGGGAGAGAGTTGGGATGTGCAGGAAGTGGATCTGGGGTTTGTCCCTCCCACAATGCCCCGTTCACATCCTCCCACCTCGCCCACAAACACAGAGCGGGGCGTGACAGACTCTGCCCCTGTGCCCTGCTCAGGTGAGACCTCACCTGCCCCAGCCCTGGGCTCTGGGAGGAGCAGGAGCTGCTGGAGGAGCCCAGAGGAGGCACAGGATGAGCAGGGGATTTCCTCCTGCTGGGAGGAAAGGCTGGGAGAGCTGGGAGTGCTCACCTGGAGAGGAGAAGCTTTGGGCTGAGCTCCTGGAGGAGCTGCAGGGAAGATGGAGAGGGAGGATTTCCAAGGGATGGAGGGACAGGACACAGGGAATGGCTTCAAACTGCCAGAGAGGAGGTTTAGGTGGGATATTGGGATAAAATCCCTCCCTGGGTGCCAGAGCAGCTGTGGCTGCCCCAGGCCAGGTTGGACACTGGGGCTTGGTGTCCCTGCACAGCTGGAATTCCCTCTGGGGTTCATTCATGGGAACATTTAGTTGTGTTTGAAAGTAGCTCTGTGGCCACAAGTTGTGGGTTTGTAACTGATATTTCTGCATCATTCCAAATGCTGGAGCACCTGAAAAACTCCAGGGTAGCAAATGAATGGCTCCTAATCCCCTGCATGGAGTGTCTGAAGGGGTCCAACTGCTGCTTCTGATATTAAAAAAAAAAAATAAAAATAAAGGAAGAAGAGAAATCCACAAAGGCACTGAAATGTGCTGCTTTGTGCCAGGAATTCTTTCCCTCTGGACAGCAGCTGCTCTGCTCCCAGCTCAGAGGTGTGGATTTTGTTGATGAAGTTTTCAATTCAGCCTTTTCCATTCAAGATACTCAAGTCTTTTCTAGCTACAGGATTGTGGCTTTGAGAGCCAGTGTCTAATTTAGTCTTGAAGCTACTGTGGAAAGAGGAAGGAAGAGGCTTTTACCAGAGAAAAGCCAGCGTGTACAAATGCAAAACCAGTAAAAATTTGCACACCCCAAGATATCCTGAGTCCAAAGTGGTAAAACCTGTGCATCAGCATGACCTGGATTCAGCTGTTGCTGAGCAAACAGCAACCACTAATAATTTTGAATACATTATACCTTAATAATATTCCAGGATTTTTTTTGAATAGTCCAAGAAACAAAACCCTTCAGCTGCAGGTCATGTTTAGCTTTCCTCCTTTTCTGCCTCTGCAGGCTGAGGTTGTTTTGCAGGGGGTTTATAACCACAAAGGAGATCTGCTCAGTTTTCCAGAGACAGGTTAAAAGTGTATCAAACCTCACACCATTTTTAAGTAAAAAAAAAGTAAATAAAATTAAAAACCAAACCAAGCAAGCAAAAAATGCCAAACACAACAAAGCAGGAGTAAAAAATGCTTCCCAATCCAATCCAATCCTTTTCCTGGTGCAGCCCTGTGCCCGGGGTTTTCTGTTCAGAGCAGGGAAGGCACTCCCTGCAGGGCAGTCTGTGTGTCCTGCACATCACCAGCTGCAGCCCCGCAGCTCCCTGGAGAGATTCTGCTACGTAAGGAGCTCCCCCCGTTCCCAGAGCTGCTTTCCTGGGGCTGCAGCGAGCAGGAGGAGGCAGAGGCTGAGCTTTCCCTCTCCAGGCTCCCAGGCAGAGCCTGCAGTGCTGCCCGAGCCTCTGACAGGGCTGGGACATTCCTCCTCCTGCTCCTCAGGTGATGGACTAACAGGGAAACAGGCAGCAAAATGAAGGTCAGTGTAAGTACTGGGTGCTTTTCTTTCTGCTGCGCTTCATTTAATGACTTTCCTTGTTTCCTTTGTAGTGGGTGGAGGGTAAAATCTGCATCTGGCAGGGTCCCTTTGCAAAGTGTGTGCTCAGCTGGTCGGCACACCGCTAACAGAGCATGTGGCCCTGATTTTTAAAATATAATCCAAATGAATCCTTTCTCAAGAACAGCAGAGTGGCTGAGGAGGGTGAGGGTTTGTTCTGTGTACACTGAATAATGACAAGTTTGTTAAAAGTGATCCACACTGGTCACTTCCACATTCTCTGGGAAAAAAAAAAAAATCGAGGTTAAGAGTTGAGCTGTACATTACCTCAAAAAAGATGATGTTTTTGCATTGATTCCTAGAAAATGGGTAATGGAAATGTCTCGAGGATTCAGGTCACTGTGTGATGAGGAAAACGCCAAGTAATTTCAGCCTGAGCTCCGTGTGCCTGGGGAAGCCCTGGAGGGTGAGGACTGGCCACATCCTGCAGAGCTGCCTGCAAGGAGAAGTGCAGCTCAGAGGAGGAGAGGAGGGCTCGTTTTTAGGAAATCCCGTTTGCTCCTGGTGCGGGGGGGATCAGTGGTGGCTCAAAGCCATTTTGCTGTGCCCGCAGCCCCCAGGCTTTGTGCCGAGCAGGGGCTCTGCTGTGCCAAGGGACAGGCTCAGCGGGTCCCAGCTGGCAGCTGGGCAGGGCAGGGCCGTGCTGTCACCGTGTGTCCCGGGCTAATGACAGGCAGGGCCGTGCTGTCACCGTGTGTCCTGGGCTAATGACAGGCAGGCAGCAGTGTCCAGCTGCTGCCCGGACGTGGGGATCCACACCGGTGATCAGGCCAGGTGGAAAACCCACTTTGCCCGGAGAAATATTACAATTTCAGTGATATTTCTCCATCCATCCCTCAGCTTATTCAGTGCATTTCCTCCGAAACACGACCTCTTGCAGGGCTGTGCTGAGGGCAGGGTGCAAATGAGATTTTGGGGTGCAGCCAGAGAGCCCCGGGAAGCTTTGGGAATTGTCCTGCTGCTGATCCTTTGTGAACCAGAGCCCCCCACCCTGACCTCGGCCTCTCCACTGCTGCCACACCACGGGAAACGGTGGGCTCAAGCAGGGGCAGCACCCGGGCACCTCCAGCAGCAGGAATTCCTGAAAATTTCCCTTCTCAATGAGAAATGTGCCATTTGCTCCTGCTGAGCTTCCCTGGGAATGTTTTGCCTGATGCACGGGCAGGGAGAGCAAGGAGGGTGAGGAGAGCCCATGGAGCTCAGGAAGCTGCAGGACACTTGTAACCAGCAGGAATTTCTGCATCTGTAAAGCCACATTTAGGAATTATGATATTAAAAGGTTAAAAAAAGTCAAAAAATCCTGGAGTGGTTGGGTGCATATGGGAAATGAAAAAAGGGTTTGAGGAGCCAAAGCCCAGGAATACTCACACTGGGAGTGTTTGGAGCAGCAGGAAGTGGCAGTTTACTTTCCCTTGAACTCGGGCATGAGAGCACTGACATAAAAATGCTGTGAGTGGGGTGAAATCCTGCTCTAACACAGCCAGGATTTGACTGATTTTATTTGTGGAGAAAAGAGAGTCTGGGGGAAATCAAGAGAACTCCAGCTTGCAACCCCCACCTGTGCAGCACTGCCTCGTGTGAAGCTGCAGGGTTTGTAAGCTTGAATTTTTTTAAGTGGTGGTTCTGTATTTGATCAAAAACCGATTTGACCATTTGGAATTCAAAATCGGCTGATCAGCACCTGCCTCCACCCCCACAAAATCAATCACAGCAATGAAAGCAACTCCTGACTTTCATTCCTCCTTGAAGCTCACACAAAACTTCTGCAGGAGCTGAACATCGCTTTTCCAAAACACGCAAACAAAACAAAAGGAAAAGCAGAAGGACCTTCTGCGTGCCACAGGAAATGCTGCACATGCAGGTAGAGAATGATCTGAGCTTTTAAGGTAAATCCTCCTCTTTGCCTGTGGGTGTTGGATGTGAACTCTCTCTGCAGTTATCCGGGCAAAATGTCAGTGACTCAACGTGGTCTGGGGTTTTTTAAAGAAAGGGAATTCTCAGGGAAGCCTGTTCCCAGCTGATGGATGATGGAGAATGTTTATTTCTGCAGCTTTGTTGGGAGGTGAAGAGATTAACTGGAAGCTGCTCTGTAAACATGTCAGAGGTGTCACTGATGCATGAGCAGGGCTGGTCAGCAAACACAGCCTGCTGCTCTATCTCCTCCTCCTCCTCCTCAAATATTTTAGGCCCCACTTTCCTGCAGTCAAAGAGCTCACACAGACATTGATGTGCAACAGGAGAAATATTTCTCTCAGCCCACAAAAACTCCCTGGATTAAACTGTCTCTTTGTTGACACGATGTCAATAGGGGTTTGTAAGAAGCAAAATTAAGATAATAAATGAAAAATCCCTTTTTTATCTGAATCGCTGTGAAATAGTGCAGTACCCATTCACATGACACAATATAGGGTAGCAATTTGAGATTTCCAAATGCAAACTGAATGGCACGGGGAGCACAGAGAAATTATTTTCTGAGGAATTATTTGTGAAATATTTTTTCAGGAAATTATTTTGTGGGCAAGATGCCCTAATTATCATGTGCTGTACATCACTGTGTTCACTTGGACTTTTCTAACAATGCCTGTATATATTTTATAATGATTTTTTTTTTTCTGTTGAGCGGTCCTAGATGCTGAAGATCAGGTTTGGGGTAGGAGAGGCATCAGGAGGTTTTAGTAACAGTGGGATGTTTTTCCCTTAGCATAAATATCTATTGTGTGCACAGAGCACAGATGTCAGTCTGAGGGTATCAAATGTTGCATTATAGAACTGTGCATTGATCAGCTTTACTGCTCTTAATTACAATTTCTCCATTAATAAACATGAGGTAGCAGCTTTCATTCCTATGACTCCCAAGGGCCGCCAAGGCTTTACAGAGGGACCAGGGCTGGATAAGGATCTGCAAACAACAAAGATGTGAAAAGTCCAATTTGGGAGGGGAATTACTCTCTCCACATCTGAGCCACGCTCCAATAAAGGAGATGCTCTTCCAGCTACATCAGAACTCCTGGAGTGAAGCCCCCAGAGACCCTGCCCTGCAAATCCCTTCAGTGTGTGACCCCCTTGCTTTGCTCTGGGGGGGCTGTGGGCGCTGGGGGTGGCTCGGGCAGGAGCTGCAGGGGACATTTCTTCCCTCTTTTCCCTGCCTCTGCTCCGACACCAGCTCGTTTAAAGCCACTCAGTGAGAGCAGAGCCCCAGCGCTGCCTCCCAAGGGGTGCTTTTTGTGGGGCTTTTCGGGTGTTCTTTGTCTTAGGAGAGGTTTCACAAGGCTGCTGATGGGGATCAGCAAGCCAAGAAGGAAAATCACTCGGACCTCACCCGTGTTGCTTCAGTGCTCAAAGCAGCAGAGCTGCACAAGCCCTGGCTGGGAGGACACCCCAGGGAACAAGGGCACTGCCAGGGAACAAGGCAGCTCCCAGAGCATCCCCAGGGCTCTGCATCCCGGGAATGCAGCGCCTGCTCACAGCCAGGGCAGGCTCAGGGACGCCTCTCTCACAGCAGAGGAAGGGGCTGCCACAGTGATGCCTCCCGCGTGCCCACGGGGGAATGCTGACTGCAGGTAACCCCAGCCCCGCAGACAGGTGTGGCAGGCAGCGCTCACCTCCTGCACCTCCTGCAGTGCCGGCAGAGCAGGGCAAAGGTGCTCTCCAGCTCCACAGCACCGAGCGTTTGACCTGAAACTTGGAATTTAACTGAGCCCTGTCTTAGCTGGAAAACCTCTGGGGGGTTTTTTAGTGGTGTTTTGGTGGTTTTTTGTGGGTTTTTTGGTGGTGTTTTGGTGGGGGGCTTTTTTTTTTTTTTTTTTTTTTTTCAATTAATACTNGGGGTTTTTTTTGTTTGTTTGTTTTGGTTGTTGTTTGATTTTTTTTCTTTTTTAATCTCTTCTTTTTAAGACTCCACTGACCCCGCTTTTATCCGAGATCTGACAATCTCCCAGTCACATTCCACAGACTGGAGCTTAGGGCTTGTCTCCATCACTTCTCTAGTCAAAGTCTTCCTTTCCCCATTCCAGCTCTCTGGATGGGATATGAGATGATCCATGAGCAGGTCTGTTTTCTAGTTTTCTAACTAGGTCAGGTTCCCCTAAGAACACCCTATGATTTAATTGATTAATTAATTGATCTCCCGCTTGGCTTGATTTGGGATGGTTCTAGAGGTTCCTGGGTTTGTGTTGATGGCAGATGTGAGCCCACATGCCCAGCGTGAGTTCCAGAAATGCAAAATCTGAGCTACTGTGCTCTGCCTCAGCCTGGCCTCTGCCTGGGGGCTGCTGGCCCTGGGATACTCACACATCTTTATTGGCCAAACCAAAGGGATGTGTGCTGTGCCTTGAGCAGGGACCCCTCTGATGGAAAGGTTTGTGTCTCTGCTTCTAAAATTAGGCTCAGCAGCATCTTAAGTGTGCTGCTGCCACAGGAAACACTTGTCTGGGGAAACGTCAATATTTATATGCCTTTTTAAACCACAGTGTGAACCAAACGTTCCTCTCAGCTGTGTGGGTGCAAGTAGGAAGGGCAGCCTGGCTGTGTGTGCCCCAGGCAGGCTCAGATCCTGACCCCAGCCTTCCTGGCCCTTCACCCATTTCCTGCCTGTGCCTGGATAAGGCTCTTCATGCTGGAAAAGGGGGAGAGTTTTCCTCTGCCCGCCCTCCTCGGGGCTGCAGAAGAGAGTCTGTCCTCCAGAAGTGTGGCTGTGCAGCATCCCAAGCCAAGGACTGAGCAGTGTTGATGAATAACAGGAAAAGTTGGCTGTTCTCCCTTTTTTTTAAGTGTAGAGCCCCGGCTCGCCCCGGGGGGGGATTCCTGGGGCCCTGACTCCAACATTTGGCATTGTCCCAGTCGAAAGGGGACTCCCGTGGTCAAGGCAAAAGCCAGGCTGGACCATGAGGCCAAAGGGGCTGTTGTCCAGCCCTGGCAGCTGCCCTTGTCCCACAGAAAAGCCATTGTTCACGGGCAGCCCCACCACGGAGCGCCTGCAGCCAACAGCGGGCCCCGGTCGCCAGCTGAGCTGACAAATTTGAGTTCTGCTGCTGCAGCTCCAAGCCAGCTGCTGCCTCACAGCAAATGCTCTGGACAAAAATGCAAGGCATCACGTTTCCTATTTGGGTGCTATCTCTCTGGACATTACTTGCACTTTCTGATAAGAATTTCATGCTGAGACACAGCCAGTGTCCCGCTGACTGGGGAGCAGACAGTCCCCTTTTAAAGCTGAAGGCAGAATCTATCTTGTACTGGAAAAAAAATCCTAAAAAATGGCATCGACAGCTTTCTCTAGCCTTTGCACAAATGCTTGGGGTGGCTAAAGCTACCTGCTGGCTCTGGCTGTCCCAGCCCTGGAAGTGTCCAAGGCCAGGCTGGACAGGGCTTGGAGCAGCCTGGGATAGTGGAAGGTGTCCCTGCCCACGGCTTTAAGGTCCCTTCCCACCCAAAGCATTCCATGATTCTGTGATCTTGTAATGAGCAGGTGTGAGATGAAGAATTCACAGGATGACAATGGGAAAAACACCTGTTTTTTCACGTAGGGATCACAGAATCTTTAGGGTTGAAAAGGACCTCTGGAGCAGGTGACACAGGGATGCATCCAGGTGGGTTTGGGGATTCTCCAGAGAGGGAGACTCCATTCCCTCCCTGGGCAGCTGTTCAGGGCTCTGCCACCCTCATGGAAAGAGGTTCTTCCTCATTTTGAGGTGGAACTTCTTGTGCTTTAGCTTACAAGACCAATATATCTAAGTCCAATATAATAAATCTAAATAACGGAGATTAGCAGTGCTCTTCAAGAGCCTCGAGCGCGAAAAGGTGATGAAATATATCACAGTTATCCCATTATTATCTATTTCTTCACTGCACTGAACGCAGCAGACACAAAGTGCAACAGCTTCACTCTGAAAACAGTGCTTGAGAGAGGTTGTCAATGTGAAAAGGTGTCTAGGTTTGGGAAGACAGGTGTCTGCCAGGGAAAAGCCAGAGCTTCCCTTGGAATAAAGAACGTAAACTCCATCCCTCCAAATTATTATAATTTTGCAATTAAGGGGCTTTCAGGCAAAGATATGGGAATAGGAATATTAAAAATACAATTGTAGTAGTACAAAAAAACCCAAGCAAACAACAAAATCCTAGAAGCAGTGACAGAGTCAGAACATGACCTGACTCCCTGCTGGTCAGGGTGTTGGGAGCACTGCAAATAAATCCTCCTGCAGTGCCAGGTGTGGTTCTGTTGGAGCAGAGAGGGTCCTGCAGGAGGGTCCAGTGGTGCTGGGATGGGCCCGGGCTCCCTCTGGGAATGCAGAGCAAACAGGCTGTGCTGGAGTTCCCAATGCCAGCTTTGATCCAGGTGGGAATGCTGGGCTCCCTCTGGGAATGCAGAGCAACCAGGCTGTGCTGCTGTTCTCAATGCCAGCTTTGATCCAGGTGGGAATGTTGGGCTCCTCCCCTGGGCGGAGCCTCTCCCAGTGGGATGATGGGATTGTCTCAGCCCTGCAGTGAGCCTCGATGGCCCATGAACAGCAGATATCCCCTGGAGGGGTCCTGGAAGGGATAAGAACACTGCCCCAGTGTTTAACAGCAGATATCCCCCCAGAGTTATAGGGACAGGTCCTGGAAGGGATAAGAACACTGCCCCAGTGTTTAACAGCTGCCCATTGACAGAAGGGACCTGCCCCCTCCCGCTGGAGTTCTGAGATAAAGACAAACACCTCCACAGCCGGTTCCAGCTGATATTCAGATGGGAATAGAGCACATCTTGCACTGAGCCCAAGACAAAAGGGGTGGGTGGATGAGACCGAGATGGAGGTGGGAAGTGGATCCCGGCGAGGTGGGAGCACCGAAGGGCGCGGCTGTGACAGTGTCCGTGTGCTCCGTGTCCCCAGCACAGCCTGGCCAAGGCGCTCTACGACAACAAGGCCGAGTGCTCGGACGAGCTGGCGTTCCGCAGGGGGGACATCCTGACCGNCCGTGCCCTCCTCCGTGCCCTCCTCCGTGCCCTCCGAGGCCGCGGCGCTGTCGGCCACCTACGAGAAGATGGAGGGCTGGGTGCAGCCCCCGGCCGTCCCTGCCCAGGCCGTGTACCAGGTGCCGGCCCTGGCGGCGCAGCTGCTCAGCGAGAGGACCAAGCGCTCCACGCACCAGGTGAGAATAAAGGCAGCTCTAAAAAAGCCAGATGTTGTTGTTAAAACAATCGCTGGGAGCGGGGAATTGAGAAAGCTTGAGATCTTCAGTGGGGTTTGCAGCAGAAGAATGATGGCGTTTTACAAAATCGCATCGATTTATAGCATCATGTGAGAAATGCTGCTCTGGGCAACAGATGAGAGTCTATATTCTGTACCCCCTCACCTTTCTGACAGTTTAAAACAGCTGCAAAATAGGGCAGGAAGTAAAGAATATACCATTTGTTTGGGAGAATCTATAAATGGTTTACAAAGTTAAAATAACAAGGCACAGAACTTTCTCCTGTGATGGGCCACAGCACGCAGCCATCCAGAGTCCTCTGGGCACGTGTGGGGCCTCTGCATCCATCTGCACAGGAAACATGATTCATAATTTTTTAAAAAATCACCCTTTGGTATGTGATTGCTGGGTTAGGTCTGGTTTTTACCATCCCCAGCAGCTCAGCAAGCTCAGAATGCTGCTGCCTCTCTTGTGCTGTCACTGGGCTTGCACAAAGTCTGCCCCTGCCAGACACACAGAAGGACACAAAGTTCTGGTGTGTGCCCTTCAACCACTTTCTCTCCCAGCTCATTTTTGCTACTGCTGGGACATTGACCGAGGTGTACAGGAGGAGAGCTGCCACCAGTTCCCCCAGTTATAGAGGAGAACAAAGTGGTTTTGCAGGGTTTCATTCATTACAGCTCCCTGGCCCGGCTCTTCTTTCTCCTAGCTCCTTGTGTTTGACACTCAAACAAAACACATACATGGAACATGCAATTTGATTACATGTTGCTCAGTTTTTTAGATCAAAACCTTGTTCCTTCTTCAGGAAAAAAAAAAATGAGTGGGGAATGTTTCATAACGAAAGGGAAATATAGTAGGTGAGGACAGGGTTCAAGTGTGAGATTTTGTTCAGTTCTGTGAGCTCTCCAGCCCTGGGAGGCTCCTTATTCTGTGTACGGAAATCACATTAGAAATTCTAATTGGAAAAGGGAAAGGAAGAAAATTCAGCCATATAGTGTTTTAGGCTGATTTAGCAATAGTTTGATTTATGGGCTTCATTCAGGCACCTTTCCTCCTGCTGTGTGGAAGTCCAGTCATGGAAATCTCATTGCTGCATCCTGCTGGGTGGCAGGTGGGTGCTGGAAAACAACAAACTCAGGCCATTCCTGCTGACCAAACCCTCGTTTTCAGCTCTGCAGCTGCAGTGTACAACACCATAACTCAAACTCAAACTGAGTACAGCTACAAGAGCCTCTTTTGCGCTTGCTGTGATCTGATTTCTCCACATTCCTGACCCTAAAGGAGCTGTTTGCAAACTGAATCAGAGATTGGCATCAATTTTCCATGTTGTGCCAGCAAATGAGGTGGAAAATATCATCTATTCATTATGTGGATGAATGGTCTGGCAGAAGAGCTCCTTGGCTCTCCCTGTCTCATTTCATGAATTTATCCACCCAAGCCAGGTCTACTCGAAGAATGAAAAAGGATTAAGAATGAAAAAGAAACGTCCCAGCCTGTGATTATTATCCAGAAGCTGAGGGTGGGGCTGCCTGTGGCACAGTGTCCCAGCTGTCCCCACACCAGCTGCACCCTGGTGGTCACAAGCTGTCCCCAAGGCAGGGGAGCTCAGGGAGCACAGAACGATCCAGACCATCCCACAGAGATCCTGTGGCACAGCTGGCAAAGCTCCTGGCATGCTCAGCTGTCCTCTGAGCAGCTGGGAAAAGCCACCCTGAGGCTTTGAGGGAGCTGATTGAAAGAGGTGAAACAAAAAGAAATCCCTCAGAGCCGGGGTGTTTTCACCCCAGAGAGAAACCTCACACACAGGGCACCTGGTGCTCACTGCCACTGACAGGACTTGAAAAAGTACCAAGATGTGACATCCAGTGAGTTTCCTTTTTGCTGGGTTCTCAGATTTGTCCATCTGGAAGCAGACCTGGGCTAAGGATGGCTTTCCTGGCACCTCTGATCTTTTACCCTTTCCCTCAGGGAAGCTGTGCCTCTGTTTGCAAGGAAGATGCTCACATTCAGGCACAGGCTGCCCAGGATTCCCCATCCCTGGAAGAGTTCCAGGCCAGACTGGAGGGGGTTTGGAGCAACCTGAGATAGAGGAAGGTGTCCCTGCCCTTTGCAGGGCGTGGAACAGACGGTTTTTAAGATCCCTCCCAACCCAAACCATTTTGTGGTTCTGTGATTCCCTGTCACAGAGCACTGAGGGGATTTGTCTTCACTTCTCATTCCGTGTTTTCAGAGGAGAGCTGACCCAGGCAGAGTGAAGCTGCACTCTTCTCCCTCTACCATACTTCCCCCACGTTTAGCTGCTGCAGGACTTGCACGATGGAAATCACTCCCTCCAGTTTAAAACCAGTTACTGTAATATCTCACCCCAGCAGTGTTTCTGGAGGTCAGTGGTTTGCAATGGCCCATTTATAAATCAGCTGAGGGCAGCCAGGCTAAAGGCAGGCTGCATGAAGAAAATTCCATGTTTAGGTGGTTTAATTTAAAAAAGAAAAGTCCTAACCCAGCATTCATATTTTGTGACATTGATCATCCCACAGATCTGGTCAAATTATGTTTTAATCCATCAGGAGAATCCGGCTGCAAAGACGTAATTCCCATACTGGACTTCCCTGGAGCTGGACAGGACACCAAGGTTTACTCCTTCCAAATGAGTCAGTCTTTCATAACTCCAGAATAATGCTCAGCCTGCACTTCTTTGCTGCTCTCACATTAAATTGGCTTGACCCAATGACTGTGGGCTTGGAGAAGTCGACATTTCCCCACTTCCTTTTTTAAGTGGTTCTGCTTTTGGGCAGTTTAAGGGTTTAAGTGATAACTGCAGCTGGATTTTCTCCAAATCTTTTCTGTCCCGTGGTTAGTAAGGCAGATTGTCTTTGGTATGTGTGTACCTGTTCAGATCTTACCTAAAATGTGCCAGAAACGCTGGCAAAGGAGAATTATTTGGGAATAACCATCCTATTGCTTGTAAGGCCAGTTCCTGTCTCTCACCTTCAGTGAAGAGCTGAAGGTTTTCATCACTTAAGGGTGATTACTCCAACAGTGGATTATTCAGCCAAATGACCTCCCAAAGCTGTCCTGAGCTTCCTGCCAACGCAGTATTTTTATTATTATTATTATGTTTTTCTCCCCTCCAAGCACCTGTTCACCCTCCCGAGAGCCTGCCGGGCCTCGGCCCCAAACATCAGGGGGGAGGTGTACGATGTCCCCTCCCCACAGCACCGAGGCTCCCTCCTCCCACAGGTGAGTCCTGCCCCGCTCCCTCCCTGCCTCACACCAGACCTGCAGGCCGGTTCTACTGCCACCCTCTTTGCTTCTTGTGAAAATGGGAAGAAAATCGTCTATTTTTAGCTCAAAATCTCAGTTCTCCTGAGCTTCTTAGAAATTTAGAGCAACGTGTCTTAAATCTGGTGTGTTTCTAATGAACATTTCTAATGTTTTCTTCTGGTTTTTCCACCAGTAAGGCACATCCCCATGGATTCCATGACAGAGAGGTTGGCACTACTGATGTCTTACTGAATTCTCTGTATTGATGCCTTGGGAAGGCT
>VYXD01016343.1:0-36851 GCA_013397195.1 Hylia prasina | reverse complement strand
AAAAAGACTGCATGTGGCACTTGGTGCTGTCATCTAGTTGAGGTGTTGGAGCATGGGTTGGACCCGATGATCTTGAAGGTCTCTTCCAACCTACAAATTCTGTGATTCTATGATTTTGATCAACAATCAGCTGAACAGTCATCTTTCCCAGCTGGTGCCTCCTGAGGTTTCTTGCAGGTGGGGAACTGCAAGCTCACCTGAGCCCACCATCCCTATTCCCTCCACACACACTATAGGAGAAGCTGAATCATGTATATGAAGAAATAGTTCTGTAAACCATGTAGGAGGAAACTCTGTGTGTTTCCTAAAGAAGCTTACACTTCAGGGAGAGGCAATACACTTCAACAAATCTCTCTCAAGTGAAAGAATTCAATTTGATTGTGGTTTTTTGATGTGGTTTGTTCTGGTCTGTTTCATTTAAAGAAATGGTAAAAGAGCTAAGTCCTGAAAGAGCTGTATCCTTTATGGCAGAGCTGTTCTGAAATTTTTCCCTCAGTTTCTTTTAAGGTGGGAGTTAGAACCCCCAAAAAAACCAACTCTATAGAAATGGCACATACCTTCAAAATCTCTCTGCTTCATGTGTGTTTTTGAGAAGTAGCTCCTGCTTTTTCTGACAAAAGGAATGTTTCACTTCTGTTAGCACTGCAAGGCCAAATACATTGTAGAAAAGGGAGCTGGCCACAGGCCATCCTTGTGCATCAGCAACAGCACTGTCACCTAATTTGCAAGCACAGAACAATTATGATGGGCAAGGATAGAAGAGGCAGCTTGGCTTTTAGATTCCATTTTTTACATGAAGAATTCCAGTAGGAAAAAAAATCTTTTATTCTGAGCAAGTGT
This sequence comes from Hylia prasina, assembly GCA_013397195.1. NCBI lineage: Eukaryota > Metazoa > Chordata > Aves > Passeriformes > Sylviidae > Hylia > Hylia prasina. Next base: position 36,011 of record VYXD01016343.1, on the reverse strand, counting down.
GATCAAAAATACATTAGAAAGAAGTCACAACTATATCTATTTTTCTAGTAATAATAGTAATAATATATATCAAGTTAATAATCAGCAGTAAATAAGACAGATTTTTTTAAAGCTTAGAATAATTAGTTCTATAACTCTACTAAACTCTGACTGCAATTGACAGTGTACACTTATGCATCTATGTTTATAAATACAAAGACTATTAGCATTTAGCTAAAAAACTACAAAAATAACAAAAAAAGACAAACAACAAAGAGATAAAGATATTGGAAGATAATAGTTACAACATGTGGGTAAAAGAAACAGGATAGTGGAAGATGAAATGTGCATTTCAGAGGTGTTATAATATTCACTGAAAATGAATGAATGAATATTTATGAAATTGCTATTACATTTCAAATCCAAAAATTATATTTGTTTCTTTTTCCCTTGTATTCAGTGTCTTTGTTTAACATTTTTAGATGTAAGATATATAGATCCAAAAATGTGTGTCTGCACAGGCTTCATTGCTGGGGCTTTTTTTACTCTGCTGATATTATCTTTGTGAACTATTATGTTTGCAAGGGGAAAATCTTTTGCCATTAACAGAGACAACTAACAGAGGGAAATAACATAAATCAGGCCTTTTGAACTGCATCTTGCTCTGCTAATTATAACAGATGAGTGGGACAATATTTCATTATCTTAAGGAAAATATTTTCTTTTGAGGACAGACATAACCTGTAGCCAGTTATGATCACAAAAGGAAGAGCAACAGGATGGGCAGCTGGACCATCACATCAAAGATGCTGTTATGACTTCCTGAATTCAAAAGTGGCTCTGTTCAAAAGTAGTGTAAAAGTAGTGCTATACAGGAGGCCAGACTGACCTTCACACAATTCTTCAACTGGTCCTCAGATGAGGCCTCTACAGGGAAAAACTTAGCTGTCTATTTTGACCCAACAATTTAACAGAATTTTCTTTCATTGGAGAGAAATGAGACCACAACCCAGTCATTAGCAAAGTGTCATTTAAGTGAACTCATGTAAAAAGTGTCTGAGCAGACACATTTGTTGTTTCTGAAACCTGTACCTTATTCCTGCCCATTTCCAAAAAGCAGTGGCTACATACGTTAATAAACCACAATGCCAAGTTTGTCTATTATTTTTCCTTTTTATTTGCATTACAGATTCTTTGACTCAGAGACAGAAATAAAATTCTAGTCAAGCTGAGATAATGCTACAGCCCAGGGTGAAGTTCTTGTTCTAATTATCAATTATAATACTCACATTTCAACTTTATTTTATAGTTAAAGAAAGTTTTGTTTTATAGTTAAAGAAAGAACAAATGAACAAAGAAAGAATTGAAGGGAAAAATAAAATCTAACTTTGCACAGGTTACACAGCTGTAATGATTATATAAAACAAAACCTGTTCAGCACTGAGAAACTCTCTGTTTGCTTATAAGTATTTTTCATATTGCCTTTGTTTTACTTCCATGTCTTACAGGCATTTTTCTAGGATCCTCCCTGAAATAATACCTGCAAACATCTGTTCAGAAAGGGTCAGGACCTACAAAATCTCTTCAGGACAAAAAGAAAGCTCTTTGCTTCGGAAGATCGGCCAAGTTCCTGGTAGATTTGTAGATTCTGAACAGGAAAGAAGAAGAGCAGAAAATAATTGTAAGCATATAGCCGTATGAGGATTTTTACATATTAAGAAAGGGTGAGACCTCTGCATGTTTTCTGCTTTTGTGAATACTTTTTCAATATTTCATCTTTTCCCACTTTTTTCCCCTAAAATTACTGGTTTTCTGTCTTGCTGTTTTCCTTCATATCTTACTTGTCTTTCTGGCTATTATAAATCCCAAATGTTGGATTTCCTTTACTTCTTCCCAAGCGGTATGGTACTGTGAGTCCTTCTGATTGGCTTTATACTTTGATACAACCCGTGCCTGCCTCTTAGGCTGGCTGGCGACCTTTACAATGGACTTCCCAAACCCTGAAGCATTTATCTCTTCCCTATTTGACATCCACCCCAGCCTGCCGAGCTTCAAAACATCACTGCTTCCAAGATCTCTGGATCACAACACACAGACAGAGCAATCAGGGCCAGAGGGACTGATCTTGACCATTCACACCTATGACAAAGTGGTTCCTCTCCACACGTGCTGTGTGGAAAAGTGGTCCTCTTCCCCCTCTTCTGCTACCCTCTGCTGCCCTTACATGCACAAGCCCCATGTTCCTAGACATCCTACCAGCTGTTTTCTGGTTTTCTCCCCAAAAACTGTGTGGTTGTCAAAAATCTCCTGAATACTTAGTATTCCTCCCATTCTAGGACACTCTTAATTTTGTGGGGGGCCTTTTTTGAAGTTGCTGGAGCTTGCATTCCTCTCACAGTTCTGTGTGCTTCTGTTTCTATTCACTAAACACACTGATTACATGAAATCAAATAAATTATAGGTAGGATGTCTACATTCTCAAGTGTCACATTTCAGGCAATTGTCTGGTAAAAGTGGCTTCTTTTGATCTGAAATGCTTATGAGCCTTTAATTCAGGACACTGGGAGTTTCAGCAATTTCTGGAAGTAACCTGTACAGCCACATCTCTTCTGATTACTAATTGGTAGTATATCATGTGGTGCTTTAACAACAGCTGAAAATTAAACTCCAAATAAGCCTCTCACCCTCCCCCCACCTCTTCTGATAAGACAGGGGGAAAGGCAGAGACTGTATATTGAGATAACAATCTACTAAAAGAAAAAAAAGCAATGGAATAAGAAATGCACAGGAACAAAAACAATATCATCAGAATAAGTATACAAAATAAGAAAGTGTTTTACACGCAAAAGGTGTTCACCACCTTGACTTAGCTCTGTGTGGCCATGACACAAGACGTCAGGTTCTCCCCGTAGGTTGTGTCCATGTGGCTTTCCCCAGACAAAGACAAGATTTTATGCTGCAAGACACAATGGAAAACAGCGATGCACAAATCCCCAAAAGCCAGATGGTCTGTGTTGTGCCACACCACTGCTTTGGCTGCTGGACTTGATCCCTATGGATGTATCTGGCATTGGCACTTTGGGCCATTCCCCACAGCTCTCAGCTCCCTTCAGCTTGGCTCCTTTTGGCTCAGGGCAGATTTGCCTGGGCTTGGACTCATTCTGTTCCCTGGGGATGCTTCCCACACTGGGGCTGCCTCTTCAGCACTCCATCTCTAAGCTGCGTTTTGGGGCAATGGGAAGGGAAAAACACCAGCACAGCTGGCACTGCCCCCAGCCACAGAGGGAACACAATCATCAACCACCTTTTCCCCAAAGACACACCCACCTTTTCCCCGATGTCACACCCACTCCTTCCACAAAGCAGAGTCCACCTTTCCCAAAGCCACGCCCACCTCTCCCAAAGCCACGCCCTCTGTAGTGATGGTGGTAGAATGGCAGCCTGGCCACGCCCACATAGCCCAGAGCTCCGCCCCCCTCAAAGCCAGGGCTGAGAGGTCTCAGAGGGATTCCTCCTAGTCCAGAAACCTAGACCTGTGTCTCCGGGCCTAGAGCTGGAAAGACACTCCATCTCACCAAATTCACTTTAGAAAAGGAGCAACCCGTTTGGCAGCCTGCAACACTGAGCATCGCTCACTTGATTTATTTCCCTTCTCTTCAAAATGTTCCTCCTTTCATCCCTAGTGACTCCCACACCCCTGACAACAAATGGGTGAAAGCACACAGTGGTGACAGGCACATTCTGGGTTTGGATTCTGTGACTTTTAGCCTCCAGCATTATTGCTAATTTTATTCTCTTGGCATCCCACTGTCTGTGTTTGCCTCTAAGTCTCCAAAACCTTTTTTCTCCCCAATGCTTATTTAGACAAGACAATAGACAGAAAATAATTGAATCTAGAAATTCTCTCATATCGTCTAAGAAAAGTACATTAAAATTACTTTTTCTACATCCAAAAATTGTAACCTAAGCCTTGAAGTTTTGCCTTTGTTTCCTATTGTGGCTTAAAATTGTATTTATCTAGACAAAGAGTGGGTAACTCCCAATTACACTAAGATGAAAAGATTATTTCATCTTCTTTTTAGTTTTAATGTATTCTTTTAAGATAATGAGCAATTACTTCTATTACATCAAATGACGGAGAAAGTATTTCCCTTCATCATTCTTTCTTCGATTATTCCCAAACTGGAAAGATCATAGTCTGTCTACTAGCACAATTTTTCAAAAACTGTGAGCAGGACCGTTCTCATTGTGTGCAATGAGAAATGAAAGTAGTGATTGAAGCCACCCCAAAGTAATTAATTCCAAGTTGCATATAAAATTAAGGTGGGGATCTGGAGATACCCATTTTTTTGCATGCTTCAAAAAAAGATGGGTATCTTGTATTCTGTGAAAATATAGTACATACATGAAAGTCTCATTTTCAGTGGAAAAGAGCTGAAAGGAGCTCTCTCAATCAAGAATTCCACTAAGAGTGAGTCTATGAAGAGAACTGACTCTTCCCACTGGTGAAACATGCTGAGATTGTTTAAGAAGAATAGCAGAGAAACTTTCTTCCCCCAAAAGGGCAGATTTACCAGGATGCAAGTGTTGCTTTATTCTTACTCTGTATATAGGTAGAGTTATACTACCTAAAATTCTGTGAATTAAAAAAAAAAAAAAAAAACTTACACAACTTCTGGGTTGTACATTTATCAATCAGCTATGAGGAAGCCTCAATTTCATTTCATAGATCTTCATCTCTATGAAGAATAAAGGACATGCTGAATGGCTTTACAGAATTTCTCCTCTGGGACAGTGAATTTTAACACTGCACATACATTTGGTAAAAAACTGAAGAATGTTAATTGTCTATGTTTCAAATAAAATTAGATGCTCCATTTATTGTAACATCTTTTGTCCTCCTGCAGAGTCTCAAAGCATTGTGGCAAGTTCTGCCCTGATTTATAAGCACCTAGTTCTCAGAGTGGTGCAGTTAGATCAATTAGAATTTTTAAAATTATTTGAGAAAAGCTGGCATTTCTCTGAAAATATTACAGATATTTTATTTTATCAAAATTTCAAGCATCTGAATTACAGTGCCAGGCTGCAAACCTTTGAAATACAAGCCAACATGTACCCAGTTAAGCTGGGGTAGATGGCGCAGGGGAAGGATTAATCTGCCTTTGGGCTTCAAAACAAAAAACCTCCACTAACAACAAAAATATAGTTGGGTATGAATCCAGTTGAAGCAACGGCATAGATGTATCTGAGGCTCTCTCCTGGGCAGGAAAGGTCAGTTTTATCCCTCTGTCCAAAAAGAGCACCAGGATGCCAGTTTTGGGGGGCAGAGGAGAGCTATCAATCCTTCCAGTAATCATAGGACCTGCAAATAATAACCTATGGGCTCCTCTGTTCTAACCACCTTTCAGTGCAGGAGTACAGCCCCAGTTGTATTCCCAGCAGCATTTTATCTGGCCTGGCTTTTCATGTTCTGTGCAACAGAGTACCTGCTCCTCCCCAGGGTATTTTTCCATGGCTAATAGCTCTCATGGCCAGGTGGTTTCCTCCTCTAAAATCTCTTCTACTGTTCTTAGCTACCTCCCTTATTGTTAAGTCATGGTACATGGAATTATGTACCATGATTCCTCTGTATTGTTGATGCATCCATTTCTCCATATATGCATGCATAAGGTTGTTGCAGTTTATCCTCCTTTAGGAGTTTAGCTGTATTTTAAACAGCTCAATAAAAAACCCCAACCTGTCTGTGCTTCATCCCCACAACAGCCCTCCTTAACGCTGAATTTCTCCTCCCATCAGTACCATTTGGTGTGGAGAATTGCCCAGAAGATATTTCATGTGTCACCAAAGCACCTTATGCACAGGGAGATTATTATCAACCCACCTTTCTGGTATGAGTCTGTACACAGCCCTATTCCACCAGTGTGTTTTGGTGCATGGGTTTTATGTATTTTAATCACAAACTGAGCAATAAGACAGTTTGTGAATGCTGAAAAGGAGTTTTCTGTTCTTTGTGAGATGCTTTTGTAAGCATCAACAGAGCAGTACATAGCTGGCTCATCTTCTCAAACAATTCTTTGACATTCAGCACAGAGGCTCCTTCATATGCATTTTGTCACTTAGGCAGCAAAAAAACATGAAAAAACATTAGTGGAAAAGTCTAATTTACATTATACAGCAAGTTAACTCTGTACCAACACCAACTCTACTCCCTCCCTCCAACCTTTTATGTTATCTTTCCCCATTTTAAGTAGTTTACTTTTTTTCCTAAGTGAAAAATCAATTTTCTCTCCACCTTCTGCTGCAGTAGTTCTGTAGTTTCACTGTGTTCTCAGTTCCTCCCAGGCATTTAGAGGTTGCTCGTAAATGTTGATATACCAAGCTCATTACTCCTTCTCTTCAGTCACCAATAAAAGCTCCAATTTAGACTCACAGTAATCCTTGTTCCTAGTAAAGATCATTAAAGACTGTGTTAATGTGCTTAATGATCCTCCTACTAGCACAGTATTTTTCCCAAAAGCCATAACCTTTGCTTTTGCCTCTCTACAGGAAGGATGTTATCAAAGATGCAAGTTTTCCCAGCCTGTTTCTTTTCAAAATAAGCAGCATAATATGTGTGAACAAATGTGTTTTGTTTTATATGATCTCAAGACTTTATGACACAAATATCTCTGAAAATCTTTCAGTAGCTATGAAAAGATCCCTGGAAAGCCTAGCTAGAATACGATCCCCACAGTTTTAAGCAATGATTTCAAAAAGAAGTAGAAATTATTTGTGCAAAATAGGAGTCTATAAGTTCTGTAAGGGAAGACCTTTAAAGAAAGAGCTATGCAAAGACTCAAATAGAAAGAGAATAAATTCATTATGCAGTTACTAATGGCCAAACACAAAGCAGTTATTTAGTACAAACCCAAAGATATTGTGTCTGTAGTGCACTTGTCCCTATAAAAAGCTATGCAAACACGGATTTCTATGGTCTGAGTTTCCCTTGTAAGCAGGTGGATAGCCAACAGAGAGACATTTGTTTGATGCCCCTTTAGAGCATACCAGACAACTTGCTGAGTGTTCAAACAAATGCCTTTCTTGAGCACCGCATGGACAAAGGCCTCTGCAGGAAAGCATCTTATAAAGAAATTACACACTGATTTCTGCAGAGCTGCTGGCCATCTTAACATTGTTTGTATGCAAACTGGGGCATGTGTGAGTGGTTAGAAGCTTCTTCCACTCAGGCAAGGAAGAAAAGGGAAGGGTAAATTCCTGTTTTTAAGGAAGGGAGGCAATGGACTTGCAAGGAAGGACAGAAAAGTAAAAGGAGAATGTACAGGAATACGTGATGTGGGAGAAAATACAAGCAAAAGAATAGATGGGTGAGGTAAAGAAACTGAAAAAATCCTCTCTTAGAGTACAATTTGCATGTAACATTTCCTATTAGAACTTGGCAACTAGATGTTATCAGATCACTGATCTTTTTTATGACTAAGGATGTATCATTACTTCCAGTGTGTCTTTGTTTATTTCTTTGCCAGTTTTACAGGGCTATACTGAGAATAGATACGTATTAAGGTTGTAAAGAGCTCAGGTGCTATACCAGTTCCCTTGGAAGTGATTAAGGTAGAATGTAAAATGTTTAAGTTCTAGGTATTCATTTCTGACAGATAGGGTGCTTTTGTATTCTTAAGCTAAGTTCCTCTATTGTTTGGCTAAATATAGAGACACACACTGGTCTTGGAAACTGCAAGTTATAACTAGCTCTGACAAACCACCTGGTATCTTATTAGCACTTTATTTTTACTGTTAGAGTAAAATTATCCTGATCAGGACTGCTGATTTCTACACTGCAGAGATATTCCTCCTGCTTCAGAACTCAAAGCAAATTTAATTTGTTCTCATAGTCCTGTGCCAAGGACTTCACAGGACCACAGTTATTTCTTGGAATGAGGGCTATGATTTTCATAAGGTACCAGGAGAATCAGGTGGCTAAGGCAAGAAGGGTCAAAGTTGTGAAAACTCTATTGCTGATACCAACTAGTGCAATATATATGAACTTGTTTTAAATCACATGAGCTAGCTGTAAGTGCCACAGAAAGGTTTTTACATACTTCATCTGAGCTGCTTCTCATTTCTGGACTGACACATGAGCTTCACCTTCCCCTTTGAGTTATGGGTCCCCAAGCACGCATGTCACTAGATCAGAGGCCAACAGCTTTCTGATTCAATCTCCAAGACTGCCTCCAAGTTTGCATGAAGAGAAACCCCATGTATGAATTCTAGATGAAAGCAACAAAGGCCCAGTTAATTCTTTCAACTTTGTTTTAACAAAAACAAAGTCATATTTTACGTAGGACAAACATCTCAGATATGATATTTACAATTTTCATCAGAATTTCAGCTTGCTTTCATTGCTCAAGAAAGCACAGTAGTTTCAGGCTCAGATTTATCCTTGTTTCATGTCCTAGGATTTACAGCTCTTTGGGTTTAAGAGTAAAACTAGGAGCTGGAGGAGACCTGTGTCCTTGTTAGGCCACTAGGCAGATAGTCAGTCTGCCTGAGTCTCCCCACTAGAAAGCTAAGAAAAGAGTATTAAAACCCCTCTATAAAACATCTTTGAACTACTAGGAGTACTGTTATTGGCATAACAGTTGGAGACATTGTAAGTGTGAAAAATACTGTCTGTCATTTGAAGAAAGGAAAACATGTGAAAAGGTTTTGTTTAGTTGCCTCATAATAAAACACAGTTTGGAAATCTCTCATCAACATAATGAAGCAATGTGGGGAATTAGATACTGAAGAGGGAAGAATGCTATGTAACCAAATTGCAACGTGGCATCCTGATCCACGTCAGTTCTGTTAGTGTTTACACAGTCTGAAATTAAGAAATCAAGGCTTGATATTTACTCATTCTTGAATTCTATCAACACAGAAGAATTAATGTATCTCAAAATGTTTACAGAGAATTCCTCAAGTAGAGAAATTTTAACATGCACCAACCCTGATTATTGTAAAGCTGAAAATGGCTCGAGCTTCAGTATTATTGTGAATTGAGGTATATGAAGGCCTTACAATCTTCTTCAAATCAAAATAAGTCAGTGCAGTCCAGGGTGCCAGTTATGTGGTTGCAAATGCAGCATGCAAATTTCTTGCAATTTTGAAAGGCTCCTGCCTGCAAGTGCCATCAAATTGCAAAACACAGCATATAAATACACTTCTGGAATAAATGGTTTCAAACATCTGCCTGGATTCTTTATTTCTGCACTGCATGTGCTTTGTCAAAAGGGAGAGAATGCTGTAAAAGCTTTTTTTTTGGAAGACAAAACACACATCAACACCCCTCTCATGCTTTTAGCTGTGCACTACCTTTTTCAGTCTGGTATGACTGAAAATGCAAGCAGATAGGAGTAACCTGTAGGCTGATACTGAAAACACAGAAGGTAAATTTGAGAAAGAGCAATGGCACCCATGCACGTGTGCACGCAGACACCCACCCACATGAGAGCACTAACATCTTGCAACCATTACTCGTCCTGTGATACAGACATAATCTAGTTAAAATGGAAATGTATTAGGAAAGTCAAACAATTAATTGATCCAAGAAAGGTTGTTTCATGTTTTGTGTAAATCAAAGCTAAAAATTAATTTGAGGGACACTGCTGTATTGTAGACTAAACAGAGTTTGGCATGAGTGCAGCGCTTGGTGTGGGTGTTAAAGTTGTTCTGCACTACACATGGTCAGTAATCCTCAGCAGAAATGTTAACTCAATTTGTCAGCATTATCTTTATGTCAACAGAAATGCTTAAATATTTACAATAGACATAGTACTCTGAGGGTTCGTAACACAAGATAAATTGGAAAAATGTTAACAAAATGGATGGTACTAATACAAGCCCTTGGCACTTTGTACTCTTCAATTTTATATACAAGAAGGTTTGCCTGAAAGTTGGATTTTATTAGGCTTTATGGTTTATTTGCTACCTCCAAGCTCTTGGTAAAATGAAACAGAAATTTGTATAACCCTTGTAAAACAGAAATGTATTAGGTTAATGATACATGAGTACTGCATCCACAAGAAAGAGGCCTAGATTTTTACATATGTGCTCTGGACCAGTTTCAGACTTGATATAAATAGGCATGAATAATATAGACCTAAAACTGAGTTGCACCTGTTTATATACTGAGAGAATTTAGCCCCGTGTCTTCAAAGAAATTATAAATATGTGGCATATTTTTAATATAACGTGTTCCACATATAATGTCATTCAAAATGCATTACAAGAAAAATGAAAAATTCAAACACTGTAAATTTTACAAACAGATAAAAACAAAAAGAAACAAACAATAACTTGGAAAAAGTAGTTTCACTGCCACTCTGAACTTAGTGGAATAATATCATGATGAAACAAGAGAGCCTTCCCAGACACTTTACCTTTGTTACTCTCCCTTTTTCAGAGCCCTTGCCATATATTCTTCTAATTAATTCTTCTAATGAACAATGGCCGTGGAAGCCAAGCATTTATTTCAGCCTTGTGTAATTTTATCACCCTTAACCTTTAATCTTTTCCCTGTTTGAGTTTCTGGTTCTCAACTGCCCCTCAGCATTTGCTCACCCCTGTGCCTATATCCTCCAACTGTCTCAAACAGCAAAGTCTGCCCAGTATTTGCTCCAGTCATAATTCACCAGATAGCAGCACATGAGGAATCTCACTGCCTACTTTGATATGATGTTTTTTAACAACAACAACAAAAAAAATGTAACCATGTCTTTCCTGGATAAGACAATTCCACTGTTTTCATTTACAGAATTTGTAATAGCTTTAACTCACTTTCATGGACCTACATGTCATTATTCCTACATACTGTTTTCTCCACCACTTTCTACAGCTAGTGTATTTTCTGTTGTCTCTTGCTACTGCTCATACCAGAACCTGTCATCTTGAAAAGATTGTTTCTACCTGCCTCACTTTTTGCTCTTGCATTTAAGTCTGAAAATGTTTTGAGAGGTAATTTTTTAGATATTCTGATTGTCATAAGAGGAAAAGAGTGACATAGTACAGCAAAATACTGCGACATAAAAGGAATTTATTCCATCCAACTACTTTTTGTTATTATGTTTACATACAACTTCACTGGGTACAAATCCTGTATGTTTTGCTCAAGCAGTTCTTACCTCCATGTTTCCTCAACTTTCATAACCTGTCAGTCATCATTTGACTGTGATATTATGAATATGAAAAATAATCCAAAACAATAATAATTAAAAGAGCAGCTGGCATATTTAAGAAAAAAAAGTTCTGTGAAAAACATATTTCTCTTTCATAGATGACTGACCTGGTAGGTTTGTCAAGTTAATAACAACTCAGTGTCAAACTCCCCCAAACATTTCTGTCCCTGCTTCACCAGAGTATTACTTCAAGGGAGTAATTGCTGAGAGGAACTGACATTGGAAAACATGCTTCAAAGCATTTAATACAGACTATAGTGTCAGATAGGTGATATTCATCTGTTTGCAAGGTCTCCACCTATTTCCACACACATTTGCTTTTTTTTCTCTTCCTCTTAGCTCCTCATAAATTGGTCATTCTTAACTTCCAACTATTCTGTTTTAAGCTAATTAACATTTTAGCTATATCCCCAAATAGTAACATACTTTCACATACAAAAGAGCATAATGAGAAACGGGTAAATAAAATGCAGCCCCTTTCTACTCACACACACACCTTTCTATCTACAGAACACTCACTGTTCTTTAATTAGGAAAGCCAGCTGGGATTTGAACTGTTCTTTGAAGGAAGCACAGAGGCAATGTTTAGAAAATGTATGAAATACCATCTTTTCTTTGAGCTGCCACTCAGGCTTTGAGTCTTTTGCCCCATATTCTATTCGCCATTCTTATTCTGGACCTGTGATATCCGATTCCTGTTTCTGTAATTTCCATCTTTTGTTCACAAGTCTATCTCTCACAATAACACTATTCAGATAAGGTATGTCTTTGAGTAGGCAGCTACTACCTTTTTTTTCCCTTCCTTGTAAAGGTCCCATTAGTGCTTTGGGATCCTGTGATACAAATGTACAAAGCAAGAGCCCTCCACTGAAATATTTCAGCTCACTTTTCAGTGTTGAATCAGATAGCATTAGCAGGCAGTTTTTATGGTTTACCTTGCAAATGATGGAAACCACTCTCTGTTCAACAAAAAGAATTAAGGGAGCACAGCAAAAGATATACTTGTATTGCATTGCCAGTGCGTTATGATGTCTTGGCACTGAAGAGGAAAATGTAAGAGGACTTTTCTAGATAAAACACCTTGCAAATACACATATGTGTGTTGTGACACTTTGCCCAAATATTCATTATTCAGTTGAAAATTGTATGCTTTCAATTAAAAAGTAAAAAGATTAGAATAATGACCTTGAACTGCACAGAAAAAGACACAGAACATTTTTATTATGTCCCCTTTCGATACAAGGATTGTAATTTTTTCAGCTACACACTGAGCAGGAAAAAGATCAGTGCTGCTTTAAGGAAAGCAACAAACCTATAAGAAAACCCACTGTGTTTCAAATAATGGTAATTAACAATAAGAAACTGATGTTTATTATGTAGATATTGCATAGAAATATACGATGCATATTTATGCAGAAGCCCCAAGTTTCAAACTCTTGGATCCTTGCCAGCTGTGTGCTTTGTGACTTTAAGCAGACCACTTATATTTACACATATGTCACCTTATTTACCTGTAAAACAGGAATGTTATCATTTTCTTCAGAGGCTTGATTCAGAGGTGTAATTTCATTTAGTACTATTTGTGATTCTTAGATGAAAAATATTTTACCCGTGTCCAAGTTCTACACTCCAACTACTTATCAATAAAAAACCAAAATTCAATGAGATTCCATAGGCATGTATTGTTGAATAAAATTTAAAATTATACAAAATGAGTGGTATCAGTAACACCAATAGTGTAATTTCAATGTTTTTTCCAAAATTAGGTAATGTCTTTATGGTTCTTAAAATAAGAGTGATTAAAAATTTGTTACTAGACTGATTAATCACTTTAACACTTACCTAGTAGCTTAGTATGTGAAGAAATTAAAATACCCTTGGTCTGCAACCAAACTGACAATAATTTTGAAATATATTTGTGAGAGTGAAACACCAAGATAAGGTATTCTTACTAGTTTATGACATTTTAAATTGGAAAAAAAATAAAGTAAAAGAAAATTGTTTCTACAAAAAGTTGAATCTATGTATTCTAATCGGACCTCAGAAGTTTTTTTACCGTAAGATCTATTTCTTTTTAGTTTTTAGAGTAGGAAAGTTGCAGGGACAACTAATTGTGAGAGCAGTCACGGGCATTTAGGTCACTTACTGCAACCAGATGAATAGTTAAACAGCACCAGTGGCTGATATTTTGTGGCTGCTCTGAAGTCTGAGTACCTAAATTCTAAACATTCAAATTTATATCTCTAAAGTCCACGAAAACCTTAATTTTGGATGCAGTGCGTACACCAGACAAAGACACATTTTAACAAGAGTGTTCACTATTTAGGAGGTACTAAACACAGCTGTGTTGAGAGCTGAGGTTAAGCTGTGCCTGAGTGCTCTGTTGGACTGGAGGTGCTCACTGCTGCACTTGCTATTGTGGATGTCTGGTGCAGTCAGAGCTGAAAACATGATTTTAACAGTTGTTTTAAAAGGAAAATAAGCACCAATAAGCACTCTTCTAAGCAATGAAATATGAATTCTTTGACCTCACTAACCCATTTCTCTTTGTCCTCTCAAGCACTTCTGGTCTCAACAGTCAGCAATACAGACACACCAAACAGAGGAAGCACATCTGCTAGTCATGGCACCTACTCCCTGGCAGACTCCTAGCAGCAGTTGGCTGCAGTTTCAGCTTTATCTAAAGATATGTCCCATATTCAGGCTGTTATGTGATCTATCTTTGCTGCTTTCTCTTCCTAAAAGCTTTCTCCGTTCCCTGAACTTCTATGCTTTTTTCACATTTGTGGATTAGGTGCCATATGACTTGCTCATGAAATCGCTACATAGGCTGTTTTAGAGCCCTGGGGTGCAAGCCAGAGATCTCCTCACATTTGTGTGCCTCCTGCCTCTAAGCAAGCAAGACAGGAAAACTGATTACCCTGTGGGCACACTCGCATGCTGGGACCGCAGTTTCAGTGCAGGAAGGTCAAATGTGCAAGCGCAGACTCTTGCGTGCCTTTTCAAACCATGTTGCTGCTTGCCACACAAGTAGGGAGCTCCTCACATGTAAGAATTTACAAGTAATGTTGCTGAGAAACTTATTTTCAAATCCTGATCTTCGACCTGTTGCCCCACAGCCTGTCAGAACCACAGGAGCTGCACTCATGGTCTGGACACGTGTAAGCACAGCATGTTTTACTTCAGGAAAGATTCAGGAGCATGTTTGATTTGTTATGTTTACAGACAAGGGGCATTTTCAGGTGCAAGTCAAAGCCACAAAGGCATAAGAAAGCCTCACCAGCGCACACCGAAGAGGATCTGTTTGATCCCTGAAGGTGCACTAATGCACTGCTGCAGACAAGACTCTCCTCCTGTGTATTTGAGAACACACCATGATCAACATCAGACACAGCTGGATAAGCAGGAAAGAGCAGCTAGCCTCCTTGAAACCCAGTGTCATACTTGAAACTTTAATAGGTGGATAAAACAGTAAGCTTTCCAAAATGTACTGAAATCAGGGAGAAAAAAAGCCATTTCAAAGAAGACTGAAGCAGGTGTAAATTGATCATACAAATACCTGCACATCATTTTGTGTACGTGTTAACTTTAGTATTCACCTTTTTTTTTTAAGGGTTTTGGCCTTTGCATTCACCTGAAAAGGCTTCTCCATAGATGTTCTAAATTCAATCAGAGAGAAATTCTACTTCCTAGACTTATGCCTGTCAAATACTATATCAGGCTTTGAATGCAGTCTCCAGTGCAACCTTTGGGCTGCTCTAGCCCATCAGTGTAAACAAAGAGCTGCTATAATTAGTCTTTAGGATTGTCATAAAGATAGAGGGGCCATTTCAGGAATGTGTGTCTGCTCCAAACTTCCTTTGTCTTCTTATTTAACTTCAGTGTACCTTGAAAGAGGTGCTGAACTGGCACTGGCTTTCCCATGGTTTAAATGTGGGTACTTTTGTAGGTTTTAATATGTGCAGAGAGGAGTTTATTTTTATTCAAGCCGAATTATTAGTGAAATATTCATTTCATATTTGACACTTATATCTTAATTATATGTAAATGTTTCCAAATAAAAGGAGAAAAGGACCTTGAGAAATACACACTTTGGGGAGGGGGCGTGTTTCCTAAAACCTGTTGTAGGAACTACCTTGGAAAACAGGAGATAGATGCAATAACTGAACATATGCAAGTCATTATTTTGTCTTTACCAACAATGGTTCTCTTTCTGTTTGGAAGTGGACCACATTTCATACTGAGTGAATAATTTGTTATGAGTGAGCAATTCCATGAGTTTTAAGATCCTTTTCTATTTATCAGACACCTGTGAATAGATCATTTTCACTGGACTTAACTGATATTCACTGAACTGGGATACTTGCTTAGTTCATCAAGTATTTTTGCATATCTAAGATTTGAGTTATTCTACTGAACTGTGATCAGATGAATGAGTGACCAAGCATGTGATGCGCTTGAAAGCACAGATCATACCCACTCAAAACACACATTGGTCTAATCTATTCTCTGCTTGGAAAGGAACTCAAGTATTTCTACAATGCATTTTCTGTGTACACCTCTAAATTATTTCCTCACTAAAATCCTATGATTCTCTTAATCCTAATGCATATAAACTCTGATAAGTTGCATAGAAAAAAAGCACATTATTACCTGATTCTTAACCACAATCAGTTCAAAAGTCATTTTAAATGTTAACATACATGATCCATAAAAATATCTCAGGTAGTTCAAGAGAAGAAAAGGAATGTGCCAAGACAGGAAGTGAGAACTCTAAATTACACAGTAGATTATGGACTTACACATTTATCAAACAGAAAGAAGCTGCCAAAGCACAGTAGTCTGGTATCTCTTGGACATCCTAAATATCCTCTGGAAACCCTTATTTTTTTACACTGAATACAGAAGATAAGGGAAGAAAACTGTAATTGCACTCCTAGGATCTGACACAACTTGTGTCAGAAATGAAGTAGCCATTTTTATTTATTGATAATATCACCTAGATACAGCAAAAGCTTAGGTCTTTTTACTTATCTACCTGACCGTAAAAACACTAATCAGGTAAGTGCTGAAAATACAGTGGTCATGGTAACACATTTTACCCACTTTTTGCACTTATGCACTTCACTTACGCACTTCATCACTCTTGCACTTCAGTGATGAAAAAAATCTGCTTTGGTATGAAAGGAGAGAAAACCACAGAAAGTGCTCGAAAACACTAGCATCCTCAACAAAGGTTTTTACACAAGTCAAGAGTATTTGGAATTCTGCCCTGATTATCACTCTGCAGAGAGAGGTTAGTAGAGCCCAAACTGTCTACATTCAGTGTTAATTGGCAAAAGAAGATAACTAATATTTTCACTATGGACAGCATGTATTTTTCAAATGGCAGTCTGATAATATTGCCTCCCTTCTTGCCTTAGCTGTCCCAGGAGGCCGGACAATCAGGACTATATATAGAATTGACTGAACTCTCTTAAGAATTCATTTCACAGTAATGATCAGCAGGCAATCTTTGTGCTCTTCACCATGAACCAAGTCTTTGGTGATGACTTCAAGTTTTCAAGTCAGATTTACTTTGTGGAAGATTTCACACCACATCACAAATGCACCGGATGCAATTTCCAGCATCAAAATAAGTGATGTGCAAATGCCATGGGGTTGAGGCATCTGCCATAATTTATTTTTTTTTACACATGCCATTTTTCCTCTCTCCATCTTGTGGAAACAAAAACAACAGATAAATCTGGTTACAAACTTCCAGGACTTGACCCTAAGGGAGAGTACATGCAAACGAAATGTACTCAGAAATAAATTATCAAAATATAAATTACCAAATGTCTTGTACTTGTAAGAAAAATAGGGGAGAAAAACCGCTACAAGGCTATGCTCTCTTTTGTTCTTATTCCATAAAAATATCGCATGTTGATGGTTTTGGAAAAAAATATAAGAATGAACATGTGGTTAGAGAGGAAAGCCCAGAGAAATTAACAAAATCTGATGAAACCATGAATAATTCCATTTATAATGGTCTACATCTGCAAGATACATACAAGCAAGCATACAAGAGAAAGATAAAACCACAATATTCCATATTCACCCACAGGTTTAAGAGCACCGGTCTGCCACACTTAAGTTTGGTTTTTTTGTGGGACTTCTTGGAGACCACTAGGTTACTCACTGTATTGCCATTTCTAAGAGAAATTTCCTCTTTCCAGGAGCTATCCTGGAGTGTTTATCTGACAAAATACGCAATTCTCTTCAATAATCTGGAGTCAAAAACTTTCTATCCTACTTCATTGTTGTTCTGTACTTTTTTTGTATATGTCTCCTCATTCTTCATGTAGGAGTATATCACTCCTACATATTTAAGCTTCTTCACTTGACATCTGTGCTATACAAAATGGAAGGGTTGTGACATACTTGATAGTAAAGTAAGAATGGCCGTTTTACCCTTGTGGATTTCATAAACAGTTGCCTTTGGTGGTGAAAACCATGAATTAATCACCAACATAACAATGGAAAAAGAGGTTTCTGACTGAAGTGAAAATGGAGCAATTTCTGTTGCTTGAATCACAACAGCTGTGATCATTCTCAGCTAGGAAATACAGTGTGGAGAGATAGTGAGAACACTCTTTTAGGTAAAATCATGTCCCTGCTGGAATAAAGATGAAAAATATTTATCTCAATAGACCCATGGTTTGACCTTTCCAAAGTCAAAAGAAGTTAAATGTTTGATTAGCCAGCACTCAAAATGTTATATAAGATCAGGTAAAAAATTCTCTGTTTCAGTTTCACTCATAACGCAACCTCAATTTTATACACTTTACTTAAACAGAAGCTAGTATTTTCTATTTTCTTAGCACAAAAAACCAAACCAAAACAAAAAAAGTATAGAGAATTTCTGAAAACCATAAAGTCAGTGACAAAGTTCGTTATATAAAGACTGACTGTATAATAAGTACCACATGAGAGAAAACAAAGCCAATGCCTACCACCATCATTCCTGTGTACTAAAAACGTGTAGGAGGGTGTTTTATGGGGCAAAGTATAAAGTGTAGAGACTACATTTAGCTGAAGGGCTGTGGCAATGCTCTAGTGAGTTCTAACTGGTTTTTGAGACTGTGAGGTTTTTTTAATAGTTTCTTGATAAGGAGATTTGCTGGGAACACTGGCTGCTAGCTAACCTTTGACCAGTATCAGGTCATGGTTCTGTTTCATTGAAAATAGCAAAAATCTAGCATTTCAAAGAATTTTCAAAAAATTTCAGAAGTAAAGGAGTAGGTGTTTATTGACTAAAAAAAACGTGAATGGGACTCTCTTAGAAAGTGAGAACTAGGAGTATTTGAGAGAAATGTAATAAAACCCCTTAGATATATGTGGACAAGAGAGTATAGTACAGATGCAAAATGGCTGGTCTGAAAAGAAGTTGTCACGATGGTTCTAGGAATCCATTAGGAGTCAAATGTTAACTAAGAAAATTATTGGTTTGCTATCTAATCTTCTATCAAAGACACTTAATATGATATGGATCAGAGCATGTAATGTTTACTTTGTTTCAGATGATTCTAAAAGGCCAAGTCAATCTTGCACTAATAGAATTAATATCAGAGAGTTATTGGATAAATTAGATTATTTCAAATAATCTGGGTTTTAAATCTAGTTCTAGAAAACTTTGAACGGCCTGTCCACAGTATTCATTATAGTTTCCAATAATCTTTGCAAGTTTGCAGGAATCAGTAAAGCTCCAGAAATGGGAAATATTTAGCCTATTTTAAATTACACAGAAAAATAAGAACTGTGGAATGTTAGTCTGGTCATCTTAGCTTCACTTTCAAGGAAAAATAGAAACAAAAAACAAGCTACTGGCAAATATGAAGGTAACAGTTTGCAAGTGAACCTTGAAGAAATGAGGACATAAGCAACAGCCAAGACAGACCCGCCAAGTTCCTGTCAAATTTTCTTCTGTGATGGGTAAGAGACTGTTTAGGTGGGGGGGAAAAGCAGATGTGCTGTCTGTCTTTGCTTCAGTAATGATGTTTGTTTGCACTGCTTGCAGAGTTACAGTACAATGCCAAGTTATCTGCTACCTTCATTTTCAGCTTTGAAGTGCAATGGACCAAGACAAACTGGTTGTCAAAATGCTGTGCCTGATCTAATAAATTGTAACAGAGATTATCTAGTCACAGATCCCCATGTGGAATGTCCTAATCTGAAAAAAATTATGAAAATATGGGATCAAGGAAGCTAACAATTAATAAGAAAAGTATTGTGCCTTATGAAAGTCTGTGCTGTGGCTGATACTAAATGGTCAGCAAGGAGGATGGAAGAAACTGAATTTCAAATTTATGGTTAAGATCAAGCCTGAGAGATGTGGAAGAATTCAATATGATCTTGCCAATTCAGAGAAAATTTTTTTTATACCATACATTATACCATACACACCACCATTTTTATACAAATGCAGAAGACAAGAGAGTGACAATGGTTTTGGGGAATGATTAACCATTGTAGGAATGCAGGACAATCCACAACAAATAGCAGACCACAAGCTCCATAGCAATCAAAAATTTTCACAAAAGACCAGTACTAATTTGAGACATTCAAAGAGCAATTCCACTTGCAGAACACTCAAAGTAGTCCTTCCATTGCAATAAGGCAACAGGAGGAATATGTTCTCAATCACTTGTAGAGATACAGATGAAGGAAAATCCAGAGGAATTCTGGAGCGGCAAAGTGGCATCTGAAAAAAATGTGACTTGGAAGAAGTGATTGAAAGATCCCAGGACTGTTTAACTTAGATAAGAGAAGATTCGTGGAAAACAAAGTAATAATCTGGCATCTAGGCTGCTGCTAGGAAGATCAGTAGGAGAAGGAATGCTGCAAAGGATATTTGAGAAGGCATTAGGGTAAACCTTCTAGTACTAACCACTGACAATCAGTTGCCTGAAGTTGTGGTACTAGCATCATGGGAGCATTTAAGAACAGTTTGGATAAATATCTTTTATGAATGACATAAATCAGGCATGGACTGAATGACTTCTCTCCCCTTCCCTACTCTTGAGTGTGCAATCACTGTTAATACATATCCACTCCCTAGAATTCTGGCAGTAGGTCCTTGAATGGGACAGAATGAAAAATGGCTGTATCCCTGTGTCACGGGAGAGATCAGACTAAAAAACACCCAGAGAAAGACCCAGATCCAGGGCATCAAGAAGCCAAAATCCCAGGATGTCATAAGTAATCCCAAACAGATGGCACATGGTAGTCACTGCTGTTGGGCAGCCCTTGACAAATGCTAATAGACATAAATGATACAAGCTGAGGAGCTGTCATAACATTAGCTAGATAACTTATCGCAGAACCTACCAAGTGGCTTGGTAAGATGTCACTCCTTCAGAGACAAAGATTGAAAAGTTTACATACTTTAAATTTTTCCACTAGCTTTTCTACCAAGACATTTAGAATTCATTTGCATGGGAAGTTCATCCATAAAATGTTCCACAGTTGCAGCTAATACAACTAGCTGTACCAGCCTCTGGAGTTTTTGAAATAGTCTGGGCAGTTACATAAGTATAGAAATTATTAGAATGGGCTGCTAACCTATCATTACTAGGGGGAGAAGATTTGCAAAAGTGGAAGAAAGTCGCTAAGGATAGGATAAATGGAAGTCAAATAAATATTTTATTGTTCCTTTTCTGCTCATTTTATTACTGTCCCTTTTGAAAGTGGCAGAAGCTATATCCGAATAAACACCCCTCCACAGAAAGGTGAGGCTGCAAGAGGTATGTAGGCTATTTTTATGATAAAAGCTCCCTTACACATTCTAGGATTGTGGGGAAAAAAATAACAATATTCGAGTGAATAAACCATGGTCCTCAGCAGACAGCCAAGGTCTGATGCCAGGGATATAACTGACCCACGCAGGAAAATAAAGGAAGTTTTCTTTTTTTAAAGGATAGTGTAGAAAAAAAGCTATTTCTTTTTTAAAAGAAAAAGAATCAGAAAATCAATAAAAGGGCTGTTGGGGAAAACAAGCAATCAAAGGTGGTGAATACAGCAGTTTGAAGGAGGTGACAACACATAGAAAAAGTTTAGATCACCTAGATTAAAGTTGTTAATGACACTTAAATTTAACGGTTTGGAACTGGGCTTCACTAAATCCTGTAAATCACCAAGTCACACACTTGAACATTGCTAAGATACAGATTTTCCAATTATAAGCAGAATGCTTTGTGAATATGCACCGTTTAGCAATGGAGTGGAAATCATTATGATGCTTTGCATTTGTATTCTGCATCAACAGAAACAGAAAATTTACAGCTTGTGCATGTCTTCCTGTTTTTTGTTTTCGTGTTGGAGAGAAGTCAAGGGCCTTGCTTTGTAGGGCCCAGCTAGAAGTCAATAAGAACAGGGGAAAACCTCCAAGCCTTAGAACACCAGACGCAGTTACATCACAAACTAAATGCACCACTTGGATTATCTGCTGTTTAAAATAGAACTCTTTAGTATGCTATCTATGTGAATAAAAGCATAAACATTTCAGCTATCAACTCATCAAAACCACTTGAGCAAGCATAAAATATCTTCTTGGCACCAGGTAGTCACTTCGTCCTCTTAACACGATTTCTCTCTTTCGAACTTACTTTCAGCCACATGCTAATGGGTTCATCTTAAGATAGCAAAGCCATGCATGCTTTTAATATCAGAGTTCCTTGCATTGGCAAGAACTACAGATTTTTTGCTGACAAGACATTTTTACAACTATATGAATGGTACATCTTTGTTTAGAGGAGAAAAATGAAGTGAGTAAGAATTCTGTACCACAAATGATGCCATGTGAGTCTAAACCAAGTGCAAGCATTACAGACCACTTCAGAAATGCAAATGAAGTAAAGTGAAGAAGAAAATGAAAGTGCAGCTCATCCCCAAAAGTGCCTTCTTTGTGTTTTTTTCTCTAAATAGCCTTCATTTTTTGCAATTTGGTTTACATTTCCATGCTTATTTTCTTATTTTATTTTTTATTTTCCATGTTTACTATTGAGCAGGAGTATCTGAAGTAAACCAGTTCTTTTCATTCATGTTATTTTTTAAATTTCTACCTATGTCCTTGGGTATTGTTATTTATTTGGCTTAAAGGGCTAGGCATGGCCTCTAAAACCACAGGTCAAACCTTCCCGGGGGCTGGTCACAGAGTCCACCAGGGAGAGACCGAAGATTTTGCACGACAAATGCTGGTGATTGAGTGCATCATGAAGTGGAGCACAAGACTCCTGCTACAAGAGGTCTGTGATGACAGGCTCACAAGGAAACAAGAATGTTTTCCCTTTTCATCCCTAAGACAAATCAGCATGGGTTTCCTCTGTTCTGGCCATCCACCAGAAAGTCCTCACCCATTACTCTTCCCAGTTCCCTTCACAGGCAAGCACATACGATTTTTCAGTCAACTCAAACATTAATATCACCCCTTCAGCTGCACTCGTATATACACACACCCTCTTCCCCTTCAATAGAAAGCAGAAAAATTAGAGGCAACTGGGGAGGGCAGATTTCTCCCTAAATCTTTGTTGCTGAAGACAGCAAAAGAGCTTAATGAGTGCCTTGGCCGAGAGCCGCACGCTGGCTTGAGCTGGCTGCTCCTACGACGACAGGATCAACACGGTTTTATTCTCAGCTCAGTCAGCACCTCCCCAGCAAAGGACTTCAATCGCACCAGATGCTACATTCACACAGCAAGGGACCACTGTCCTCCTCTCTATTCCTGTGGGTGACATACCAGAGAAGATCAGGGAGAAATACAAGAGAAATCCATGCCTGCCCTAGACTACTGTGGTCAGATAATTCCTTTTGGATTTGTATCAAATTCCATTTAATGTCATCCATTTCTGTGGTCTCTTTTTTCCCCCCTGCCACCAAGGTCCTCTCAGCTGTCCCACTGACAAGTCGGCCTTTTTCTGATGTCCCCAAACGCCTGTATGGACACAGTATCAGATAAGCACTCGGATGAGTGACTGGGTTAACTGATGAAGTTGTTAATTAAAGCTCTGTTTTCAGCACTGATGAAAGATTAACTGGGCCAAAATTTAGAGCACAGGGGAAGTTTTACTTTTAACAATATGCACTGTTTGGTAAATAAAAGGCTCGAACAATTTCAAAGAAATTTGTGCCAAGAACCTTGCAAAAACATTTTCCTCCTCAGAGAATTACACAAACGGTGCAGTTCACTTTAAAGCTTTGTAGCTTTAACTTTGCAAGTCTCTTGTAAACACTGGGGCTAATTCACTAAAAACACTATGGACTGAAAGCACAATCATTTTATAAACCATTCATTCCCAATTACATATTCCTAACATTTCAAACTGGCCAAAAATCAAAATTACTGGAAAATTGGAAGTGGGTTTAAAAATAAAATCTGTCTTCTCCAGTGTAAGGTTAGATATCCGGTTGTTGGCAGGACTGTACAAGTAAGATAATGGAATCATATTAGGATGGCAGTGACTATACTAATACTTATCTTAAACTACAAAATGCACCCAGTATAAACTGCATGAGTCTCATGATGAGGTGACTGAGCCTGAATTGAGTCCCTGTGCAGTCCATAGAAAGGTTGCTGCTTTTCTTTCTGGCACTGTCACAATCACCAAACAGTTCATCATCACTGGTTGTGTAAAATACTATGGAAAGTCTAACTAATATAAGCAGATATACTCCTGAGGTTTAAAAATGTTTTTCAGTGCCCCAAGTGTGTGCACACCTGTTTTGTTACTTGTTCATAATATTCCCAGATGGAAAAACATGTAGGTAAATTGTGAAACAGCTTGATGAGCTGAAGTGAACTGTGATGAGCTGAACTGTCTGAAAATAAGCACAGTTTTCTAAGCATGTTTTTGATTTAAATGCTGCAATAGTGATTATTTACTGTGAGGATAATAGAACAGATGGTGAAAATTTAGCTGACCAATATTTACTGGTTGCACATGCAGTACATCAGGACTTTTATAAGCATTGAAGTAATGACTCTAAATCACAGCTTGTTTTCTTCCTTTTAGGTGGGAACTGTTAATAAATAGAATGGAAAATGAACTATGATTACCACTTAAGCATTACACTTATGTCTTGGCTACCTTGCATTTGATTTGTTCAGTTTTCATAATATAAACCTGGGCTGTCAGGGCACAGTGAAAGAACTCATTTATAGTCCATATTAAGTTTCATTAAAAATGGGTGATGCAAAAAATCCAGTTGCATGTTCTGATTTGATCCCAGATATAAGGACTTGAGAGAGGTGTCCAAAATGGCCCCATCTTTATTGAAGAATTCTAAAGGTGCTTTGTTTTGGACTACTTATTCGAGGGCAAGCTTTAACTTGCTGAGACTGTGCTCTGTTGGCATTATCACTAGAAATACTAAAGCCAAGGTCATAATCTACATCAATACACAGGTTTTTTGAAATGTCAGGGTCATCACTGATGGTGTTATTGCTGCTTTCGAATTACACCTTGAAACAGGTGAACTCATGCCTTCCAGTTATCCTACAATTGTTAATTGTGTTTGTGTTTTCAAGAACCATTGAGAGATGTTTATATTGCTGCTGTGGTCTGTCTGTGATGAGACAACTTCGGAGAAAAATTAAAAGCCACATGTGTGTTGCTTGGTAAAGTGTCTGTCATCTTAATGATCTAAAGCTGCTTTGCAACATAGATATCAAGTCATCATTAAAAGGCCAAGTAATCATTAAAAGGTGGCTTGACACTACCAAGGATGAAATATCTTCCCTACCAATACGTAACAGCATCACAAATACACTAAACTGAAAACACAAGGCCTATCCCCTAAGTTGCTCCTCAAACGGAGTGTACCAGGTGGCACTACTGTGTGACACCTCTTAATTCTCATTCACATTCATAGCAACAATTTTGTATTTCAATAACTGAGGCTGAATTTTCTAAGGTTTTGCCAGTCTTTTTCTTCATAAACACTTATCTCCTTACACAGCTCTATATTCAGGTTCTAGTCTACTTTTTATATACTTTTTGATTTCCTTTCCTTCCAAATTAATTTCTACTTTTATTTGAATAATTTAAATATTTCTTCTTTAATTTCCAAACTAATTTATGTAGTTTCCAAATTTTACCGTCTCCTGTTCCACACTGATGCCCACATCTTTTCAACTTTTTATCCTAACATATTGTTTTTTACTTAAGATTGCTGTCATCTAAAGCACTCTAAAATCATTTGAGAAGCTTAGGGATCTGGAAGTGAAAGGTCCATTGAGAGTTTTGTTGATATTTTTTACATAGAATGTGCAACATAATAATTTTATGACAGAAAAAGGAAAGCAATTAAATGAATAAAGCAGAAAAAAATATGGAATTTTATAGGTGTGGAGAGAATAGGTGTTAAGGCTATTTAGATTCCCAAATTCTAAAAGAAAAACTCTAATTACTGCACAGGGTAATCCATTATGATGAAAGAATAATGAAAAATGAAACATTCACACAGAAAGGAAGAACTCCCAACACTTAGGAGTAGTGCCTTCAACCACAGACCTGCAAAGAATGGACAACTCACTGGTTCACATCCACATACAGATAAGCTGACAACAAAGAGAGGGACTTGAAATTGGCAGAAAATAAACACACAAAATTCAGAGGTCATTTCTGTTGAGAGAGAGATTCAAAACTTGAAGAATTCAACAAAATCTGTAGTTTCCCTGTCACATTTTCTTGACACCTTTTTGATCCTGTAATGTTGCTGAGCATTTTGAGGGCTGCAAATAAGAGAGATGTAGAGAAGGGGTTATTCTAGCAAACCTGTCAGACACATATTATCACAGATGTCTGTTCTCATGTAACTGGCTTGTACCGGGTGGTGGTATGACTGCCCTTTAGGTAAAAAGTGTACATGGGATTTTCCTTGACCTTTTCACTTCAGCTGTAACCCAGCTGAAGCTCCTATGGATGCGGTAGAGTAGCAGCAAACACTGTGTGCTCCAATATTGGTAGAAGCCCTGAGGAGGCAATGCCCTGCTGAAATTGAAACAGGAGGCTTGCCAAGTAGAGTGCACTGGACTAGGAAAGCAAACCCTGTCAACCTAGGAAAAATAGGATGAGGCAACACATTGTGACTTTGAACTCTTGCTTATACAAAGGCCTGTGGATTACTTTGCTTGAACAACTGCCTTTCCTCTTAGCTCTGATACTGACTTATGCAGGAGTTGTACTATCAGCTTTTGCAATACCATTTCACACTCCAGCTCTTTCCCTCTAGCCAGCAGCATGTGCCTGCATCCATCTCTAGAATATAGCTTGACCCAAGACATAAACATGATTTCTATGAATACTATGGACTGTACAACACGTCACAAATGAACAAACTATTGTCAACACTAGGAATTATCACTATATTTATGGCGACAACTGTATATATCAAATGGGCCATTAAAATAATTTGCTATTTAAATAAGTCAGCTTATTTTCTTTTACTTGTTTCTTCTCTGAATATCCAGTCAATTTCCAGCATGTGGGGATTTTTTTTTTCAAAGTGAGGATGTTGTTTAAAAAAAGAAGAAAACTCTTAATTCTCCACTTTCCCTCATGGCACTGCTCAAAGGAGCTGTGAATAAAATCTAGCTTTCACTGCCTTCTCAAGAATCTTCCATGCTTTCTGACTCTACCAGGTAAGTTTCACAGATACCATCCGGGGTAAGACATCATATGTTTCATCTCCTGTCCCCAACACGGTACTGCCTTGGTTTGACACTATCACCTAAGCAGTGCTCTGATCTCCTATCTGCTTGATTAGAAGTACACAGTTCATCTCAGACTGAACCAATAATCTTACAAGAGATTCTGCAAGACCAAATGCCAAGTTGGCTATATTTTCCAATGAAGTAATTCAGTTATGCTGCCTAGTCAGAAACTAGGTTCAATGCAGTATATCACAGAACAACTTTTTTTTTTTTTTTTTTTTTTTTTTTTTTTTTTTTTTTTTGTACCTCTCAAGCAGCCTGTGATCCTCTACTATCTACATACTCCATGCAACAAAGATTTTACATATGGCAAAAAGAGTTCAGCTTCTCTGCCACCTTCAGCAGGGTTCATAACCTATGAAAATGGTAAAATGCACTCCTGGATCAAGTATCCCTTCAAATGCTCTGGCAGAGGGATGCCTTGTTGTGACAGCCTGGTTTTACCCATGCCTGCAGGGAGCACATTAGCCACTTTCCTCCTAACAGTAAGTAAACAGCCAGCCTTCATACATGGCCTCCAAAGGAAGGTCTTTGCAGTCTTGTTTGTACTGACAGCTGCTATTTACATACCTTTGAGAACAGCAATGAGTCTCACTCTCCATATAAGTCAACAGGCTTGCAAGAGTTCTAAATCAGGAATAATATTTCTTGCAAATAAGCCTAGAGTATTTAAAATAATCCTAAATAAGACAGCATGATTATTTCTCAAAATAGCAGGAGAATGGATTGACTGGAAAGCTGGATTTCAGTTTGCCCAGATGTATGCAACAGAATCACTTTTGTTTTCTTACAGCAGTTAAAAAGTTATCCATCTTAGTTTTCACCATGGAAAATTACCAAACTCAGGGCTAGTCATGAATGGCACTAGAGTCAATTTAATGGAGACAAAAATATGTCTGAGACAAAACTGATTTGAAGACAGAAATGATTTATAATGCTCCTTCCCCAGTTTCAGCTCTTCTTTCTACCACAGTTGCTTTAAACTCAAATATCTGTAATCTGACATGCGGCTAAAAGAGGCCTCCATGGCCTGTTTGAAAAGACAGGAGAAGGAAGTGTTCATGTATTAAACCAAAAGAATTTGAATAGGTCTCCAAATATGAAATAAGTACTTAGATATTTTCTTTTTCTACCACACATGACCAACATTACTGGAGCATTTTCTCAGCTGAGCAGAAAATAAGGCAGTCTTTCCTGTATGCTCAAACAATCCCCATGTCCCTTCTAGCAGACAAGAAATCCCATAAAGCCAAAAGATAAAAGATGGCAAAACAGTATTTGGGTTATTTTTTTTCCCACTGAAATTATGTATTTTACCAAAAATTCTTCTGTGAAAGCAAAGCAGTATTTAAGAAGTCAAATAATGCTATGGGGGAAAGATGATCACCTGTCATCTTCTCCATCACCTTTCTCTCCACCAGTCTATTCAAGATTTCCAGCCTTAGTCCATTCATCTCAATTTAGGATAGTTTAATCATCTATTTGCCAATTCTACAGTCGAGTTCTAAAATACCACTGAAAAACAGCATGCTTGGATCATCACAGTAAATTATTCCCATGGTGGCATTTACAAGTGAAAACTGAAATAACATTTTAAGTGCTCTTCTCCCCTTTTTTCTTTGATGCGAGTGTTCTGCTGCTTGGAAACACTGCCAGACTCAGCATTGGGTGGAGTCCTCCATTGAGCAGAGACCAGATTGTAGGAGAGGTAACAAAAGAATTCAGTCCCATGATAAATTAAATCCTTGGCCTTGCTTCTCAAAGAGTCAGCAAGGATCTCAGCTAAAGCCAAACAGAGTCAATTTAGCAGTTTTCTTCTGTGATGCAAATCCATCTTCATGGTGATCTGGACCAAGACAATCTAAGAGGCTTTAAGTTAGCTACAAATTGAACACTCAGAAAGAAAATAAGTCAAACTGACATGAAAAAAGGTCAACAAAAAAAAAAGAATTACAATACAGACCATGCTAGAGTACATGAGAGCTCATCAGCTTCTCCATTGACTTGGAAAGAACCTGAACAGTAAAGTGGGTTAGAAGTTAACAAACACCATTTATAAATACATCAGGAAGTTGCTAATGTGTAAATATCACTAAAACAGGTGGGTTGTGGGGGAAAAGCTTTATGCTGCAGCAGTGTGTCATACTTGTGCTGAAATGACCATGTTCTTCCTCTTTTAGTATATAGAATGAAACTGTACTTCTGCACTCGAGTCCACACACATTATCCCAGGAATGACTCCTCCCTTGGGAAATGTCATTCTGACATATCATTTACTCATATCCATGCTTGCTTGAGAAAGCAGTCAAGATCCATTGGTCTCTAATAGTCTTTTTTTACTGGAAAAGGGGTTTTCTACCAGCAAAGTCATTGCTTTGACAGACCGTGTTGAGAAGCCAGCGGAGGGTGGAGAGTATGCAAACTATGCCACTCCCAGTTGAAGAATGTGAGCAAAAGAATGACAGAGACCATGATAAAAGTTGATTGTGTGAGTAAAAAGGGCAAACCACTACCACATGCATGATGAAAAGTCAGAAAAGATGTTGTCCAAAACATGACTCCCGGGAGAGATGAGATCACACTAAGCGGGGGAGGAGGGTATGTACAGGATGTTGTTTTGTAACTATCTAGTGTTTTCCAGAGTAAAAGTGATTGTGGCTTGGCTAAACCCAAGTTTCTAGCCTGCCCCCTGCTCTATCCCTAAAGACTAGAAACAAGAGCTCCACCACCAGGTAGGCTCTCTAGAAATGCATCCAAGCAACATGGTGCTGGGAGTGCCTCTTGTCACTGAAGTCTGTGGCAGACCCAGCCTCCTTATCAAGATGGAACTGACTGCCCAAGAGTTGCAGCACTGCCTCACAGCCCTGAGGGATAGAACTAGACTGACCAATACCTGAAACTCAGTAGCTCAATCAAACTGATTTGGTCATAAAACATCCACTTTCACAGAAAGGAAAGGACTTGTAACATCCTGTTTCCAAACTACATTCAAAGCTCTACGTTCAAAGAAAGTTAACTGTTGTTTCCCAAAGAACTGAGAGGCTAACAATTATATCATTCTAAGAGTCAGGAGAGTTTGTTATATAATATTTCAAGTGCTCC
Organism: Hylia prasina; assembly: GCA_013397195.1. Classification (NCBI taxonomy): domain Eukaryota; kingdom Metazoa; phylum Chordata; class Aves; order Passeriformes; family Sylviidae; genus Hylia; species Hylia prasina. Next base: position 5,966 of record VYXD01016343.1, on the reverse strand, counting down.
ATAATTTGCTAGATTCTTTATTTGTGCTAAATTGCTTTTGTAGGGGCAGAGCTTCAGAAGAGATTTTAGTAATTTTTAACTTTCTGGCAGTAAATTAATCCAAGCTGTGCTTAGAGGCCCTTCTCCTTCCTTTAATGACTTCTCATCTCTCATGTACTATCCACTCTCCTGGAAATTCTATTATCTTAATCTCAGAGTATTCATTTCATTTGCCAGTATTGCTTTTCTTATCTTTTTCACTCTTGACTTCACTATGTAATCCTTAACATTTCTCCTCCGCATTTCATGTTTGATTCCATGGCTATCTCCTTCTTGCTTTGCATCACTTTTCCTGGTTCTCTGTTTCATAAGGCCTTCTAGTCTGTTAGCTTTTGCAGAGTCAGCTTCCTTAAAGGACTCAGTCTCTGTTTCCATTACTGACAGTGATAAGCTCTGGCATTCTGTTCAGAGTATGAGTATGGATACTAGCAATTCTTGTATTCTATATATTTTGTTTGTCCCTTCAAATATTTTATTCCATCTTGTCAACTGCTCTGTCATGCTACTAAGCTTTCCTCTGGAACAATGTAGTAGTTCTGTTTCTCTAATTTTTTAGTGTCACTGTTGACTTAATAATAAGACTAGTTAAGTTCTAAAAGCCAGCACTCTTGTACCCATTTTTATTAAAGTTTTGTCTTAGTTTAGGAATGGTACTCTCCACTGAAGCCACTCCAAACCATGCAGGACTGCTCACTCCTCCTTCCCACTCTCCCTTCCTTGAGGCAGGCTCAACAGGAAAATTGGAGGCACCAAAGGTAAAAATCACAGGTTGAGATAAAAACAATACACTGGAAACAGCAGTGGGATAAGAAAATGAACAGTAACCATAACAATAACAAAAGAGCACAAGAGAGGCAATTGATTCTCATGCAAATGCTCACCACTATACAATGAGGAGCCCAAAAATACCTGGCCTTCCATACCCTTACTTGGAAAGGACCCCCTCCACCATTCCCAGAAAATGAGGTGAGGTGCTATAGAATAACCTCTGGATCCTGGCCATAATCCCTCCTGGATACTGCAAATATTAACCCTGTCCTGGCCAGAACCAGGGTGTGGTTCTACATGGCATTGTTAGACATGTTTTTCAGTCCAATAAGGAAACCACGCCACAAAAGTGAAACAATGATCAGTTCAAACAAATTTCACATCGTTTGTTTTATACTCAAATCCATTACCTTGCCTTGTATGCAAGAAATAACCCTCTGAGAGCTCCCTATTCCCTAATTTTGTAGGTTTTCTTATTTCTACACATTCTCTGATATTGTAATGCATTAAAACCACTGTAGGCTTTGTAGCTATGTTTTGGAAGTCTGAAAACTTAGATAGCTACACAACAGGATTTCATATTTCTGCCTTTTTGCTTCCTATCCAAGTCTCCTATAAAGCAAGTATACCCTACTAAAAAGTATTTTCTTTGTGACAACTATTCCTTGCTGTCTTTATTTCAGGGTTCTGTCTATCTCTGTTACTTTTCATCTGCAAAGACTTGCATCTATCTGCATCTATGTGCCATTTCTGCTTCTCTGTGTGCTATTGATGCAATTTTGGTAATTACCCTATGAGAGGAAGTTGTATTATTTTGGTTTACAAAGCGCAATAAAAAACCTTACTGAACAAAGGAGTTTGGGGCAGAAATTGTCTTGCTTTTTTTCATAATTTACTATATAAAATTGTTACTATTAAGCAAATTATTCCAAATTACAATACACTTTCAGTTACATGCTCTATGATCAATTACTTGGGATAACAAGAGCTCTGAGAAAGCTATTTTGTTTTCTTATACACCATGCACAAAACAACTTTTAACACAGTCATATGGTGCCTATCAGTGGTTAAAAGGATCTTCCAAGTCCGTTAGGGTGACTGATTCCTTAGGTCCCCAGGAAGGTTTCAGTGGCCCTGCACGGAACATGTGTGACTCTCACTGCACTCCCAGCACTGACCTAGGGACCAAAGACAGCCTAAGGATGGAACAAAAATGTCTGGTGTCCTGAGTTCAGCTCTTGTATATCCACATGGATTGGAAATTAAATGTCACTTGGCTGAGGCATCGAGTTCAATGAGGGCACAGGAGCATCAAGCAAAGCAAGCTGTTTGATATCCATCTGACTTCCCAAGAGCACAAAGAATGGGACCAAGTGTTTTGCTAGCAAGATGGATCCGAAGGCAAATCATCAAGACATACAGAGTGCATATAAGGACAGTCTGCCTTGAAGAAAAGAGTACCTTACACATCATTAGGACCACACCATGCATGTAATCACCTAAAGAGGTGGATGAAACAGCACAAAGGGTTCACACAAATATTAACTAATCCATATGCATTTCTTTTTTTGTCTGTGTCTGAACTCATTGCAACAAGAATCCAAAGCATACAGTTGTCCAACATAAAATACATGTAAAAACCATCACAACTTTGCTGATCTGACCTCGTCAGCTGAAAGCAATTTTATAGCGTCGTAATCATAATTTAGATTTATAACTGAATATATTTAGTAGACTGTTCTTTTGGGGACAGTTACAATAGACAGCCAAGATGAAATATTTGATAAGATTTTATGGCCACAACAGCTTGAATAAAGTACAGGCTGCAACCTCATGTAGTAGTAGACTGAGGTGAAGGTCTTTCAGACATCCAAGTCAAAGAAGAATGCAACTCCTTTGGTCAGTTAACAGATATACCCAAACTGGAGCAAGGGCTGAAGAGGAGCTGTGCATTTTCCTATAACAGAAAACAGCTTCCAAACCCATTATTAGCTGTGAGCTGTATTTTCAGTTCCCAGCAAGGTCATAGAGGACAGCAGTACCTCTATGTGGAGCCTTTTAGTCCTTTGGTAGTGGAGGAGAGAGAGTGAAGAGTAGCATAGAACATCAAGTGGATTCCTACCTATTGTCTTTTCTCTCAATATGAACAAATAAACTTTCATTCTTGGAGTGCCCCTTTATGCCTAATCAATAGAAATCCTTTTTTATTGTTAATGTGGGGGAAAGAATGTGTGGGGTCTGAGTGAAAAAAGAGCGGGGTACATTCAAACATACTAAGCTGACATCACACACCATAGGCCACCAAACAAGAGAATGACATTGTTGGAGATAAATCAGCATCACACCTCAGAGCTCTTTTCCACACCATGACATATCCCCGAATTAGTGTAGGGTTTTTTTGACACAAGAGAGGATATTTGAAAATAAGAAAATTTAATTTTATAGCTAGAAGAGCTATACAATTTTGCTTTTGCTCATCAGTGGGAAGGTAGTTTTTATGTTGGTGAAATTGGCAAGACCATCCTGCCTATGAATGCAAGATTAAAAATTTTACATTCTCTTTTTTAAGAGTTAAGCTCAGAGATATTACAGAGAGATGATATTCCATTGGGACCTGAAATGAAACTATCATTACAAATTTATTATGTTTGGAAGTGGCATAAACAAAGATTCCAAACATTTATTATGATGGTGTTAGTAATGTTCATTACCATCTGTTGTAAACAGCTACAAAGACAGGTTTTTAGCTAGCCAGATGCACAGAACATCAGTGACCTTCAGTCAAAGAGGTCAGATGCATTGCTTTACATTAACAAGGCTCATAGGCTACCCCGATTCCTGTCCCAGCTGCCCAGATTTCCAGTGGTGCTGTGGCTGTTACCAGTAAGAGCATCAATACAGCATCATAGCAACCCTTATTTTCACCATCAGTTTGAATTCCTCAAGACTTACTTCATACTTCTCTGGAAAAATTCCCTAGCAAGAAGTGACACCAGTTTTTCTGCTCACTAGTCACATCATTACAAAAAGCAGGGAGGGAGTCATATTTGGTAGCGAATTATTTCCAGAGATATGACCAGCAAAGGGACTGAAGACAGGGGCCTGCAGTTCTCAGTGACATTTTATCTTTGCTAATCTGCATTTATCTCCCACTGACATTAACAGATTTTCATCTGCAGGAGTGGTATTCTGTCATGCTACATGGCCACTTTAAGTTACATGAGCTGCTGTAGTTTTCTGGTGCCCTGTTTGATAAAAAGAGAGTTTGCAAACAAAATCTCTTTTTGGACCTTACAACATACTGTGCATTTTTCTCTTTCATCTCTGGACTGAAATTTCTAAAGAAATTAAATGAACAGAGCAAAGCAAATCGGCAGAGCATAATGTGACCAGCAGCGTATCAACTGTAGTATGTGCGTTGATGAACCTGTCACTCAGAAATTAGACCAGACATGATTCTCTCATCAAAGGCTTCAAAGTCAAGCCCAAATACTCAACTGACTTTACCAAGATGGGATTCTCCTACTCTCAAAACAACCATGTCATTTCGGTCTGTGCTGGAGAACCCTCTCATATAATGCCACATCAAGTATCATTAGTCTGCATTACTGAATCCAACTGCTCCAGCATCAAATTCTCTGGTCAGTTCCAGTGTGGCTGACTTCCTGCCTTGCAATTTGCTGGCAGAGAACATTAAAGCATCTTTTCCGTATTAGGACCACTCTAAGCTCATTTAGAGCTCCAGTGAACTGTCATCCAATGTAGCCTAAGGGCTTAGAGCATTTGCTGGAGAGCTGTATTCCTTAATCAAGCCCTGGGTTATTGTACTGGCACATTGCTTAACATTTCGGACAATCTTTCATCGAAACTTAACCTCACTGTACTTATTACATTTACTTCACAAGAATTTTGTAAAGCTTAATTAATATTTGTAAGTATTCTGACTTAGATAACAGTTCCTGATAAAATGCAAAGTATTATCACAAGTACTAAAACTGCTTCACAAATTTATAGCTATATCTAAAACGTAGTTGTTGGAACCATGTTAGGGCACTCTTGTCATCTGGTCAAGAGAAGCTAGATTGCTTGCACAACTAATAAAACTACCAATGTGATGAACCTTTCTGCTCATATGTCATAAAGATTGATGCCATGTTTTAAAATGTGGAAACTTTTTTTATTCAGTTCACAGATTATTTAGGGCATGGCAATTCTTTTCACCAATTAGAATAGAAACTCAACTTTTACTCATAAAGTTCAAAAGAGGTTCTTCTCCAGCTTAGTGGAATTTCACCCTTGTTAGATCCTGATTTTACTTCTGTGTTTGAAGTCCTGCACAAAGTCAAAGGATATGGTGTGACATGTAGGAAAAAAAATAATGGGCTTTACCTGTTCATGCTGGTTAGACACTGTCTTAGGTGCAGTGACCACGAAATGACAGTTTTTGATTCTTACCAAAGTAAGAAAGATGATCAATAAAACCTCTACCTTCCAGAGGGTGGCCTTGGCCTGTTCAGGACACTGCCTTGGAGAGTCCCCTGGGAAACAGTCCATAGAAACAAAGGAAGACTGAAAATACTTTAAGAAGGAAGTCTTAAAAGAACGTGGAAGCAGACCATACCTATATGCTGAAAGACAAACTGGTGAGGAAGACTGGCCTGCCTGAACAGAGAGCTTTTGCTGGAAGTCAGAGAAAAAAAAGGGGGTTATGACCTTTGGAAGAAGGGGCAGGTGACTCAGGAAGTGTACAAGAATGTCATTAGGCCATGCAGACAGAAAATTAGAAAGGAAAAACTTCAGCTAAAACTCCATCTGGACGCTGATATGAAATGTAATTTTTTTTTTTCTTTATAAGTACATTGACAACAAAAATATGGCCAAGGAAAAATCTCCATCTGTTATTGGACATGCAGAGGAACACTGTCAGGAAGGGTGAGGAAAAGGCTGAGATACTTAATGCCTTTTTTGATTCAATCTTTAACAGAAAGACTGGTGATCCTCAGGGCAGCAGGCCTCTTGAGCTGCTTGACAGGGATGGGGAGCAGAATGAATTATCCATAAACCAGGAGCGAGTAGTCAGTAACCTGCTGCATCGCTGAAACACTCACAGCTCTAATAGGCTGGACAGAATATGCCTGAGGGTACTGAGGGAGCTGGCA
>VYXD01016315.1:202099-219505 GCA_013397195.1 Hylia prasina | reverse complement strand
AGTTAATGCTTTGAGAAGTGTTTAACGTTGACTGAATATTGTACTAAACCCTTTGCTAAAGTTCTATGATTTTCTAAAGTTGCCAGTAAATTCTTTTTTGTTGTTTTGATCTTCTGTTGAGATATTCTGCTTTGATATTCTCTTCAGAATATCTGCTCGGTGTTTTTCCCATGTGTCTAACTCTGAGTACNAGAGGAAACCCCCTTCGGAGGTTTCCTCCCAAATTTGCTCCAAACTAAAACAGGGCCTTACAGGCAGAACACTTTTTAGCCTGAATATTCTTCAGAGAACATGGTTATCTTAAATTCTAAATCTCATTTGACTCATTTTGCCCTCTTGGGTCTTGTACCCAGAACCTCTGACTACCTTTATATTGTCAGGGGCTACTTTAAAACCTTGAAATCTCTGCAAGTTTCTACTATTGTTTTGGCATGTTTTTCACCTCCAGTTTCTTTGTTGCCTTGCCAAAGAGCATCTTACAGAAAAATTAGCCTCAGCCTTGCAAAGCTAAAAAAGAAGGATCAGAATCTCCAGACTGTGGTTTTGAAGGTAGTGTGACACCCTGTCTGCATTTGCCTGTTGTTTTTGGAACTTAGGCCCAGCTTTTGTACACTGTGGAAATCTCTGGTGCTGATAAACGTTGATGTTCTCAAAGATAGTCTTAGACCAGAGCTGGGACCAAAGGTACCAGTTGCCTTTTCTCCAGTCTGAATACATTAGATTTTCCTGATCCTTCCTCTTTCACACTTGCATTTGACATGCTGTGTGGTAAAGAGTCACTAGATTTGATTGATACTGTAAGTGGGAATTTTTTGTGTCAATTTGGTATAGTAAACCAGGAGAAAAATTGCAATATTAGAGTACATAAAAGATGCTGTATTGAGCCTTAATGCTGAATATATATTATTGATTATTAATGTGGAGTTGAGTGCAAGTTGGGAATCAAGGAACCTGAAGAGTAGTACCTCAATTGTTTCATTATACATTATGTTTCAGGTACATCATATCCAAATTTGGCACCATTAACCTGCACATAGTTGGTCCTGTTTCCAGGCAGTACTGAAAACTGCTATTGTACTTAAAAAGGTCTTTAACTTCAATGCTTATTCTGCTAACATAGGAAGTTATATTTGTTTTCATGTGCTCTTCACAGAATGCTGGTGCACATCCTTCATATTTTATGGAATGAATTGCAGTGCTTCAGGAATTTGTTTAGTGTTTCTATCTTGGACTGAGCTTTTTGATTCCGGTATTGAGCTGAATACCTGCATCATTCAAAGTATACTGATGATAGTTTTCACTGCCTTGTCTTATCTATAAAGACTAAAGAGAATGCATGATTCTTGTGGAGCTACATCTGCCCCTTTGGCTAGATGATGTAGTGATCAGATTTTCTGACACGTACCATGCCTTGATGGAGCAGTCAGGTACTTTCATCTTTTGTAAAATAACTATAACATCCCAGGCATCTCCCCTGAAGTGGTGCCTTCCTTTATGAGGTCTGAATCATCTGCGTTCTGATTCTGCTCTGTACTAAAAGAACCCATCTGTTTTCTCCTGTAGCAGTCAAATCACACTTGGCAGCTACATAAACTTCCTGAGCTGGCTCCATCTTTATACTCATTGAGTGGGAACAAAGGGAGGTGCATCTGAACAAAATTTTTGAAACATACACACGTGCCTTGAAAATACATGAAAAATATATTCACTTTAGCATACACGCAGTTTTCTATCAGCTACGGCAAAAAATGTACTGAGAGATTACTGCTCCGTAGTCTCTCGAGGCAAGAAGAGTGCACACGGGAGTGGACGTGTCACAGAACACAAGGTGGAGCTCCTGCTCTACTCCTGAACAAAAGAAAAACTAGAGAGGGGCAAGTGTCCTGTGGGGAATACAAATGGAACACGAGCAGTGCTGTAGCTCCTACTGCTTTTTATTCTTCTGTACAATGTAAATGTTAAACTTAGTATCACTTTCTGAGATTTCCGACCGTTTTTGCCCCTCTTTTTTCTACTTGTTACTGGTTACTGGATGGTTAACATCTTATTAATCCTGTTTTCTTTCTTTTTTTTTTTTTTTAATAGCAAAAAATTTCTTCTGTTTTTTTCTGTAGCAAATAATTTTCAACTTGGACATATTGAAATAATAAATTACCTGGAAGTGTAAAAGTTACTATAATTATTTGGCAGTGTAGGATTTGTGCCTTCAATATAAGGCCTTATTTCCATTGCCATTTTCTGTTACTTTAACAATGAAAACTGCGTGAGGAAAAAATATGAATGGGAGAAGAAGACTTGAGAGTGGGAATAATGAGTATGAACCTTAAAAATGAGTAGAGTAAGATTTGCTGTTGAACTTTACAGAAAAGAAAATCAGCTTCTCTCTAAGTCAGTTGAGCTTTTTTGGGTTTTTTTGAAGTCTGATGATAATGGATAGAGCATGACATCTTCATTGACAAAATTTGAATAGATTATTTCTTGAAAAATGCTGTGTAAAAAGTCTGGATAGTACATGATATTGCTGAAGCAAGCAGTATACTCCACTATATTTTAGACATTGAAAGGTGGTGCAAATTTTCTGCATTCTATAAAAAAAGAAAAAAGTGCATTGAAGGATATCAATGGGTCTGAAACTATCGCCTAGAAACTCTCCATCTCAGTGTAATGTGATACATGAAATTTGAGGAGTGAATAAAGAACGACGAAGTTACGTCAACAAAAGGACAAATGGAAAATAAGAATAGCAACGAAGTTTTAATGTAGGAAAATTTTTTCTGCCTAAGACAGGACTGCTTTTTGGTGTCAGCCAAATTTCCAGTGTGTGGTGGTCTAAGGAATGCTGTCCTTCTAATCATATAGAGAACAAATGGTCTTCTAATATTTAAATATAACAGTTAAACCAATTATATGATTAGGGTTTAAGAATGAAAAGAAATAAAATATATAATAAACATTAATTTTAGTATTTTAGAAGATCTACCTAGATGTTGGATATAATTGTCAGTACCATTGAGATTGGTATGTCTGCTACTTATTGGAAAACAAGAGAAAGGAGAAATGGGGATAAGTAGATATGTGAAGAGGTTATCCAAGAAAACTTTAATTCATTGAGGAGATTGTTTACAGCCTTATTGCAGAATATACAATAAGTTCTAAGGAGATGAGGGTAAGATTTAAGGTGGCTGAAGCAAGAAAATCTATGGCTCTGATTTGATTTTTGACTGTGGAATGCAGCTTATAACACCAAAGATCCAATAGAAAAATATCTGTCAGGTAAATAGTAGTTTGTTTATTAAGCATTTGGGTCCATGCACATTGTGTTAATAAATTTTTGTTTTGAATCACAGATTTATATAAATGATATAGCACATCAATCTTTGTCAGCAGTACCTGATTTTAATATCTGCCAAAGTGATATTTATGTGCAAACCAACGTATTTTGTTGTAGTGGCTTGTCTGATCAGGAATGATGACTTTGTTTCCTGCAGATTGAATTAACTAAAAGAGGACTTCAAGCTACTCTCTTGGTAAAAGCTCCAGAAACAGGAGAATTATTTGTGAATTTTGACCCTCAAATATTAACTCTAATCAGAGAAACAGATTGTATGGCTCGCATGTGCCTTGAAATTCCACCATTTGCAAGTGTTATTCACCAGCAGAGAGACTGGTACAAGACGATCGCCAACAATTTGCACGTGGGTTTACTTTAGTTATTTTATGATTGTGTACTGTACATTATGATGTCTGGGTTCTATACATATGGAAGAGGATAAAGGAAGATCAATGATTATGCATTAAGAAAACATTTGCAAATCTGTTTTCTTATTTGTATGACTGTCTTGAGGGCACATAAAATTTTTTATTGGCTTTGTGTTTTCTGTGAAGTTACTTTGCAGATGCATGGGTTTGGGGAAGCTCTGCAGAGTCTGGGACAGAATTGAGAATGAGGAGGAAAGGAAGCTTACAAAATGCCTTGTGCTGTTGCTTGCTTTCTAAATGATAAGCAATTTATCTCTCATCCAATAATGAAGTCAACATTGGGCAGCATTTGTTTTGAGAGGATACCTGGGAGGGAGGAAAGGTGATCTGTTTTTAAAAAGTGTAAAGCATGCAACAAGTAACAGCTTTTTTTTTCTTTTTTTCTGGAATTGTTGTTTTGCATGGATGTCTGTGGAGCAGTTTAAAAAGAGAAGCTGAAACTCCCCTTACTCTGGTCTTTTAAATCCTTTGGATAATTTTATCTGCCTATGAACAGACAAGATTCTCAATGACTCAAGATGAGGACTCAAAAATAGGTGTCCAGAATCCTACAGTTTTAAAGGACTACTTGATGCTGAAATGAAAAAAAAAAAAACAAAACCAAAAAAACCCCCAACAAAAATAAGTTATAAAATTTTATGACATTAAGGCATAATATTATTGCCAAACATGTGAAACTAGATCAGCAGGTTAAAGAGGCATTAGAGAGAAAATAGTATAATAAACTTCTGGTAAGGCTGGTCGTATTAGAATTGCTGGAAAGTTCACTTAGATGTATTTTTCTCCTTGGCCTTTTTGTCTTCTGTAACACTCATTTACAGACTGAAATTTGCAAGATATTTCTGTTATGTGGTTTAAGTCAGTAGGCAACCAAACATCACACAGTTGCTCCCTTACTCTCCTCCTTAGAATGGGGGAGAGAACCTGAAGGTTAAAATATAAAACATGTGAGTTGAGATAAAGACAATTTAATAGGGAAGGCAAAAACTGCATGCACAAGGAAAAAAAAAAAAAAGGAATTAATCTGTTAAAACTAGGCAGTATCACAGCTACTTGGGAAGACTAACACCATAGCTCTGAGTGTCCCTTCTGCCGCCTTCTCCCAGCTTTCATTTTTAAGGATGATATCATAGGTATGAGATCGCATTAATCAGCTGGGGTCCTGGCTGCGTTCTTTCCCAGAGTCTTGTGTGTCCCCAGTCACCATCAGAGTAGTGTGAGAAGCAGAAAAGGACTCAGTGCTGTACAAGAACTGTTTACCCAAAATATCAGTGTGTTAGTAACACAGTTGTGGTCACAAATCTAAAACATGCATCATGTGAGCCATTGAGAAAGAAATTAACTTCATCACAGCGCCAGTGCAATCAAAGATTGATTACTGCATGAAGTAGTACTTCACACAGAGCAACAAATATATATAGAGATATAAAGAGCAACAAATAGTGAACTTCTGCCAAAAATAATGAAAACCTTTCCCAAGCAATTAATTATAATTTGTTAAGAATTTCAGTAATATATGTACAGATGAATTTTCTTCGTCTGAGTAATCATATATACGTGTACATGAAGAAGTCCAAATCAGTGTATATTAACTAATGTTTTAATTCTCTGTTTATTTCAGGTGATGCTGGCAGAATATAAAAGAATTAAACTGAAAATACAATACCCTTTTGAACAACTGATGGCTCCTCGATTAGTAAATTTAGAGGATGCTATCCAGCCAGGTCTAATGTCACTAAACTGGACATCCTTGAATATTGAGAAATATATTAATACAGTTTTTTCTAAGCTAGGTTGGTTACTTGCCTCTTTCCATTAACCTTTGTTTATTTGTTCTATACAAATGCAAGTTATATTATAGGATTACAGTTCTTTACATGATTTGCACTTAATTAATTTATGTATAAAAGCAGAATTTTCACTGGTCCGGTATTTCATGAAACATTTGTTTTATAACATCACCTTCTTTTTGTCTTGTATGTTCATCAAATTTTTACTAATGTATATGTTAAGCAGTTGGGATTACACCAAACATAAAGTATGGTGCAAAAGGCCCAGTGTATTCTGAATTTAAAGAATGATAGCTACTTTTTAAAAGAGCTCCTAGGTTTCAGAATTTTCCTAGTTCTGCTTTTTTGTTTCTATAATGTACAAAACAACTTCTCAGGGAATACAACACTAACTCAGTTGGCGCTGTCATTGCTCAATAGCATTTAATTTTTTTTTTTTAATTTAAACATCAATCTCTTTAAAACTAATGCAGCTCACATCTTGGACAACAGCTTTAGAAAACAGATGAGCTTGTAGTGTTTTCAAAAGATTATCACAAGGTTGCACTGAGATGCATTTTTTCCTGAAGATACCAAATTCGTTTTTCTTCAGCTTAATTAATACAGCAAACAGATTTTGTTTCTTGAAATTGCATAAGTAGTTATAGTGGAAATTTTCTTCAATTGGAATGGCATGGCAGATTAAAGTGCATTTTGGATGCTAGCCTGACATTGTGCTTAATTTAATTTTGAATAATACAAGTAATTTGAGTCTGGATCAGGCACCTTGCTGCTATTTCAGCTTCAGCATTGAGAGCAGATTGCTACTAAACTTTGAAAATTCTGCTGATTGTTTTCCGTTAACTATTGTTTGTCCTCTAACATTTGTTTGAAGCATAGAGATTTTATTTGCTTAAAGATTCTGTTGCTAGCAGGTTCTCCAAGTTGTAACTAGTTCAAGCTATAGAAGAAGATGAAATATTGTTGGCTCGCAATTAAATGTTAATGTCTTCATGTTTGAAATATGTATCCTTAAAGTTAAGCTTATATATATTTATAATAGATATATATTTTATATGAAAAGCTGTATTATATATGTTTGTACAATATAATATTATGGTTGTCTTTTGGCATGTAGATACCATATGCTGGGTAAGTATCTGTTGTGGAAAAAGTTAATTATGATTCTTGTGGTGAAGCTTGCCATAAAATTTTAGGTGTTTGAAGTAAATTGGTTAAGGGACAGACTTCGTCTACAATTAAATATGATCATTTGTTGAGGTAAAATTTTAAACGTGACTCTGGAAAGGATATTGATTCAAACTTTTAAGCTTGTCTTGAATTGTTGTTCTCCTCAAAAGCTGGGCTGGAGTTACTGCTTGATCGAGTGAATGACTTGGTTGAATTTCGTATTGATGCTGCCCTTCAAGACATGAATAGAGTGTCACTCTGTATGTTGCCAGAAAATGAACCACAGAGCTGTGAGGAATTTCTTCAAAAGACTAAGGTTAGTAGATAAAAGTTTCATGAAGAAGAGATTGATGACTTTGAGTTTAGATATTTTTCTTTTTTATGAGACAAAAAATTCTGAATGCAGAATTAATGAAGCACACATGGGATATGCATGGAAATCCCCACTTGCATGGCTGGGACCTTAAAAAGGAACAAAAGTACCAAATGCAGAGAGATCTGAGTTGAGATGTTCTTTACTTTGCATTATTAATGTCAAGCCAGATAGTGTATGATATTGCTTTTATACTTTCACATCACTCAAAAATTTTACCTCTGTGAGAGTATCTTTTTTTTTGCCATTATTCCTGTTTAAATAAGGGAATTCTCCAGCAGTTGCAGGAGGAGAGTAAATACTATGGAAAGGATTGTGGAATGAGTATCTCAAACTCTCCTGCATTGGTAATGGGATGTGGAAAATATATGCAGAAATACCTGGGTTTAGGTGTTCTGGGAAAAGACCGACCCTTCCTTCACCCCATCAAAATACTTTCATGTTGAGGGTAATTAATTATAAACATGTAAATTTTTGGTTAGAAAGCTGATTAAGGTCATAATTAGATTGAATGTCAGAATAATTTTGTGAGGTTATAGTAAGGTATTGCATTTTAGGTTATAATGTATAGTGTGTTTTCTCCTGAGATAAACTTTGGTTCAATAAAGACTGTAGAAAATCAAGTAGATAATCCCCATTTCTTTTCTCTTGTAGCGACAAATATTACAAATGAAAGTTTTGATTATATTAGTGTATTTAAGTCTTTGACCTTTTCTCTTTTGGCCATTGTAACAACTCACCTTGTTTTTAAATACAGAGTGAAGTTTAAAATAATATTATATGGAGTGAGTAGTAGTTTGTAAGCCTCACAATCCATAGTTGGTTTTTTTGGTCCTGCTGCTACCTTTCTGATTGGGCAGGTACTAAAATGTATATTCACTAAGGTAAAAATACATGAGAGGGAGCCCAAAAACCTCTCTGCACAGTAAGGTAACTCGAGAACTTGAACTGCTACATAGCCAATTACAACAGCCAATTGAGTTGAGTCAGCAGAGTAAGTGGTGTAAGAACCCCAGTTTTGGGTACAATGAAAATAGTAACAGTTTGTAAGCTTATTGTAATTTTTAATTAGAGGGGACTAGAAGTAACTTCCGTCACCTAACAGGTGTCCTTAACTTTCTAAAGAAATTGCTGCAACAAAAATAGTTACCCAGTGGAAAAATCCCAGACTACTTTGTTTAGTGTTGCTGTGATACTACAAATCACATCTGCCTTCTCTCTCAACTCAACAGAATCATTGGGAAGGCCAAAGATTTTCTTAAAATTTGGAAATGGCTGAATATTTCCAATTATTGATTTTTAATTAAACAAGGGTAGTTGTTTATTTTAGCTGAATGAAATATAAGATAACAAAGAAATAAAAAATAAAATGGTTATTATAGATAAGAATTATTGTTAGCTGAAGCATAATTGATTAATTCTATTATAAGTATTGGAGAAAAAAGATGCACAATACTGTAATAAATTTCTGAATTTAATTTAATCTTAATTCTTTGATTTCTCTCTCCAGCTGATAATTTTCATGTTTCTTTTAATAAGAAATACAGCTTGTGTAGATTTTATCTTCTATTTAGCTGTAAATGGGAAATATGATTGGCTAATACTCCTTGTGCCACAGCCAATTTATGTAAACTGACAATGATTAAAAGAAGTGTTGAATCTCCCACGTCTACATTGGAAAGTTAAGAAAATTAAGAAGCCCTTGCTTTTGGGAGCCTTTTAGTGAAACTAGACATTATAAACATTGATTTACAATATTAACACATGAATCATGTGATTTGAGAAAGAAGCCAAAACAAGGCTGAAAGACATTTATGATGCCTTGTTGACACCTAATACTTCAGAACAAACCAATTTAAAATTAATGTTGTATATAGATCTGACATTTGTGTTAAGAAAGGCTGCTACGACTGAGAAAATGACATGAGAATTTAGACAATAAGAGCATATTGTTTTGGTTTGATAACAGGAGCTCTGTATAAAAGGTTCTCAGACTTTACACTTAAAAAGCTCACTGGTGGAAGCCTCTGCTAATGATCTGATTAACATGTTACTTGACACTGAGGAGCAGGTCAGTAAAGATGATGAGAAGTCAATTGTACCCAGTGGTGAAAAAAGGGACAAAAATACAGGTAAGAAGATTGTACTGTGCTGCTTGGTCTTTGTTTCTTTTTCATGCTGATAATTTGTGTTGGGGGATGTTGCAGCTTAGGTGACTGAAGTACTGAACAGTATCTAATGTATAAAGATTTTTCTTTGAATTTGCCTAGATAATAAATAATCTAGCAATCATTTATCATCTACAAAATAGGTCAATATTATTTTTCTAACTTGGATATTGAAAGGTTGGTGCCATAGAACTACTTAGTAGCCTGGGTTAATTACTGGATTTCCTAGAGGAAGAGAATAAAAATAATATCAAGATAATAAGCTTGCCAGTTTGTACTGAATAAGAAGGCAGATAGGAATAAAAGGCCTGTTACACTGAGGTGCAGATTACAAATGAGTAATTCTGCATTTCCTTAAAATTATTTTAGACACCTGTAGAGATGTTGCTTTATGGTATTTTCAAGTCCCTTAAGTAAATTTAACTAACTGGATTCATGATGTTTTAGCAACAGAAGAGGAAAGAAGATCAAAAAGCTTGACTTCCTCACAAAATTCCAGTGAGATGTGGGCTGGCTTGTCTCCTACAGCGAAGAGGAAGAAAATGGATTTAGAAAAGTTAGAGGAAGAAGCTAATGAACTGCTTTCTTACTTCAATAATCGTAACATTGATGCCCTTTTGAAAGTCACTCGAAACACTCTGGAGACCATCCGCAAACGCATTCATGCATCTTCCACCATCAGCTTCTTAGGTGGCTGCATTGTAGTACTTTGCTCTTTTAAGCTATGTGAAGAAAAATGTAAATGTAATATCCCATAACTGCATAAATAAGAGTCACAAATATAAAAGGGGGGAAAACAAAGGGATTTTGATTAAGCTGTCTTGTTAAGTTGCAATTGATAACATTGTGTATTTCCAAAGGTATTTTTTTCTTGTGACCATAGGAAAGCGTCATTACAATGCTGTTTCTCTTAGGAGTCACTGTACTGTTCTGAAACCAATATTATATTTGGAGCTCAACTTGATTGATATGTTTCTGATAAGACCTTGATAACTTGATAAATTATCACTTAAGTTAAAAGTTATCAATTATTATCTTGACAAGTTGACACCTTGATAACTTGACAAGTTCTGTTTGACCTTGCCTTTTACATAAAACTGTATGAAAAGAAAGACAGAGGTGTCTTTTCTCTCTTACTAATTGCCTTCAGATATTTCTATACACTGTTTTGAAGTGTTTTATTTTTGCACGCCTTTAAGAAATGAAAATAAGGGCAGTTGTCTTTGGTATCTATAGTTTATAAGGCGTACAGTAGTATGAGACTCTAAGGAGGTTCTGTGCCCAATTTAATATGCTGACATGGAGTACCAGCCAGATAACAAAATTGTCTGCTAAACAGAGTTTAGCTGCACAGAACAAGTTGAAGAGAAGCTTCATAGAGAAAAATAGCTTTGCACTTATTTTTCACTTGTGCTGCTGTAGAGTTTAGCAGTACATTTTATAAACTACTCATGAATTCTTTTTTCCCTTCAGATGCTACACTCAATACTCTACATTAGGAGATATATTTATTGCTATATAAATTTATGTAATATTTATATTTATTTATATCAATGCCTGGTTTGATGTCTTAAAAAAAATATGAACAGCCTTTTTGTTTTGTTTTTTGTCCACTGTTTGTTTTTCATTTAGAAAATCACAGTATGTCAAAGCAGAAAAAAGGCGCTCATCCTATAATTAGGACTAATATTAACCTGTCTATCCCTAATATCGTCATGACACCCTCTTTGGATGAGGTACAGCAGACACTTAATAAAGCTGTAGATTGTATTGTGAAAGTAATGAAAGGAGTTCGACAGTGGAGTAAGGAGAGAATATCCCAGGTTGGTGTCTTTAACAGCCTTACTTAGAGCTAATGGTGCAAAACTGCTGCAAATAAAAAATAAACGTTATTCTCTCTTCAGAGAGAAGTGTTAGAGAGAAAAGTTGTTCTGTTGCGGTGTGGGAGCAGAGACAGTGATTCTGAAGATGGAATGAAAGAGACTGGGAAGAAAAACATCTATGGTAATGATATACTCACATCACTAAATTTGAATGTTAGGTAAATGTGATTTATACAATGTATTGGAAGAGATTAATTACAAAATACATCAAAAACAGTAGACTTGATAGATTTTAAACAAACTCAGATTTTAAATTGCTTCAGAGAAGAAATCTCTCATTAGAAACCAGGTTTGCCACTTGTCATTCTGTGGATTTGAGTAAGGGTTGGTTTTTTTTTTTTTGTGCTTCTTGAAGAGTTTTTCTTCTTTGGGTTATAGCATACATATTGGTTACAATTATAGTCACTTTTGCCACAGAATAATCTTTCGTGATTTGCCAGTGTGTTTTGTAAATTGGCACATTCATATAGCATCTTAGAGCTTGTTTATACCCTTTAAGAAGGGTAAGTTGAACTTTCACAATACCTGGTATTGAGTAAAAATATCAATTGCAATATTGGTGTAGGGAGGATTGTGTAGATAATTGAGTAGACTAGAACTTCTAAAAGGATTTTCATTATTCTGTTTTGTGACCAGGCATTAAGTTATTGAAGTCACTAGATCAAGGAAATTTAAGATGGTATCTTTGACTGGATTTCTCTTCTCTGAAATGGTTTAAAATCAAGCCAATTGTTCTACATTGTACCCAAGATACTTAAAAACTACTTTTGAGGATCTTTTTAGGTCAGCTTTCTCTTACGCACCTAAAAAGTAGGGCAATAATACTTGAACTTGTTAAGAAGTTATATTAGTATTTCAAAACTAAGAATTTTGCTTGCAAGAGGTGAGATAAAAAATGACGATAAAGTTAAACTGTTGGATATTTGCTAACTGATGGACCCTTTTAAACTTTTATTCCTTTTTTGGGAATTGGTTATGGTCATCTTCTCAGAGTTAATGTTAATTTGTATTTCAAATAGTTGTGGGGTATTTCAAAAAATAAAAATGCTTAATGCTGGTATTTAGGTAAGCAAAGGATGATATATAAATAAATCACTTAGGTGAAGCATATAAATAAAACCTTGTGGAGGGGGGAGAGAAGAGAAAAGATTCTGTTTGAAACATTTGAGTGGAACTCGTTCCAAATTTCACAGGGTGCCTAGATGGAGCAATTTTACTAAAATGGAGATGTTTATGAATTTGTGTTGGCCTCCTTGACTTCTAATTGCCTTTAAGAACACCTAACTTTAAAATGCATGTTTATTGAAAAAATATGTCATTCAGTTTTGTCTACAGGCATTTACTTGTCCTAACCTGTATGTCTGTCCTAAGCCTGCTTTTAATTTGCATCCTGTTTTATAGATAGTGTATCAGATGCAGCATCACTCAGTTCATCTGATCCAGTGCTAAGCCAGAACTACTTCAAGAATGTTTCAGAGAACAAAGAAATTATTAAATTAGTATCTTTACTCAGCAGTGCCATCAATTCTACAAAAGGGGTAAGACAATTGAAATGTTAATTTAGTGTCGCTATCCGAGGGATATTAATGTATTACTTTTAATATCCTTGGGTAATAATGGTAGGCATTTAAAGCTGTGATTAAATGTAATAATGAAAAGGTTTAGGATAGTGGATAGAAAACATGTGGTTGAAAATTTGCAAATATGCTTTAAAAGTATAACATGGATTAAGTGTACTCTGTTCCAAGATTTGAGGTTTTGAGTATTGCATAAATTAAAACTTCATAAAAAAACTCCAGGTGTAGTTGTGTTTTGTGTAGCTAATGAAGCCAGCATGATTTCTCTCACCTTGTGAAGAGGTTATGAAGGTTTTTGGAAGAAAACTGGCTGTCAGGTTGGCATTTGTAAAGTGCTGCATAGGATTTGCTCATGTAGGTTAGGATTTATCTTAAAGGATATGCATAACTTCTTTGCCTTGTTCTTATTCTATGCACTCTTTAGTAAACACTATTTCTTTAGGAAGCTCTGCATCAGTTTTTTCTGGGGCTGGTCCAATCTTTTAAGAGTCTTGCCATGTGAAACTCTTTGACTCGAGGCCTTGTAGCTTCAGTGGTACTAAAGCATAACTGCCAGGCTGGTGCTGAGTAGTTGATGATGATGGATAGTCATCATGGTATTTTGATATTTGGTATTTTGTAATATTGTAAACTTCTATAATTTAGCCAGTTTTAAATGCCTGCATGTACTATATCTATCCTAGGACATGATGTGGATTATCTCTCGTAGCAGTCATCTCTCATTTACTTGTTTAATTAGATGCAGTGATGATTTAACTTTAACTTCTCACATTTTTCTGAACTCCTGAGAACCAAAAAGAAAAGTGTGTTCTCTTGCACACTCATTAAATGATATTCAGATCGAAGAGACCTGAATTGAGTGTAGAAATTAATGATACAAAAAAAAAATAGTCTCATAGCTTCATTATTTCAGAATGAATTTTTCTTGTTATGTTGGGCCCTGGAGCTCAGGTTTGAGTTTCTAGCCCAAGAAATGGCTGGAAAAGACAAGTGTCCTGTATCCAAGTTTTAAACTTACTTCCCACTGATTCTAATGATTTTATCGACGGAAGATTTACTTAATTGGCAAATGTTTAAACAAATCTGACAAATTGGATGTGATTAACATAGAGTTTTTGGCACGACGTGTGATCAGTAGTGGAACTTGCTTTAGCATAAATTTAGTTTAGTGAGGTGATTCAACCTGCTCCACTATAGAGGTTGTAGTGTACTCTATTGAGCAGCTGCTAAAAAATTGTATGTATGCTATGTGATGCTGAGAATCTTTCTTTGAACTTGTAAATGTCTTTCAGGAAGTTCTTAC
The DNA here is from genome assembly GCA_013397195.1 of Hylia prasina. Classification (NCBI taxonomy): domain Eukaryota; kingdom Metazoa; phylum Chordata; class Aves; order Passeriformes; family Sylviidae; genus Hylia; species Hylia prasina. The sequence goes on along the minus strand of VYXD01016315.1, from coordinate 205,482 downwards.
AGCTTTGGAGAGTTTTAGTTGTTACCACCATATATGGCAGAGAGACAAGGAGGAAACCATTGATAAATTAATGGTGGGAAACCCATTAGTCTCTGAATTTGAATCTGAAATTCTGCATTTCCAAGACCTGGAGCGGAAAATCAATTCTGAGCCTGAATACATCTGCGTGGGAGCTATTGCACTGTACACTGGTAGAGTTCAGCTTCTCTCCAAAGACATGTACTTTCTGACTCCAGTAGGAAGGATATGATAGCTTTGGATGGGTGAACCAGATTAACATGGAAAAGAGAAAGGGAGAGAGAAGGGCTGTTTACTGTTTTGGCTGTAAATGCATGTAAAAAACCACTAACACAAGAATATCTGTGAGGCTCAGCTGGAGTTTACTACCTTACCTGGATACTTTTGCTCACTCATGGGGTGGATGGTAGATGTTTGCCCATCCTTCTGTCACTGGTTCCCAGGGGTACATATTTCATGGGAATAAGATGATAAGTTTCTGTTACTTTTCTCCTTGCCTGGCTGCATGGAGTGAGACAGCTGAACCCTCTTCTATCTAACAATTCCACCAATGCTGTGATCAAATTTATTTCTTCAGCTTTCATAATTAGACTCCTAATTTCCTCCCCACATTATTTTCTTAAAGATTAAATTTTGAAAAGATTTTAGACTTAGATGAGAATATTAGCCAATTCATTAGTGATGTATAGGACAGAAGTTTGTATAATGTAAATGAGCGAGATGACAAGTATGGAGTCCAACCTCATCTTTCCAGTAGTTACATCCTAAAATATCTATGATATCTATTAATTGTTCACCGTTTTTAGATGATATTTCCAGTAGAAAAGATGATAAATTCTGAGAAGAATAGGAGGAAAGCAGTCGTGAATTGCAAGCATTTTTATAAACCACTTCAAGGTGCCCATGTGATTTCATTATCTCTGTATGGGAAAGGTTAGGCCAAAAAACCAGAACTGGCACCAAAGGGAACACATTTAATAAAGAAGATTAAGAGTGCATGTTTAAAAATATCTATAATATCTAATATCTATTAATTATTCAATATTTTTAGCTGATCTGAAGCTAGCACTGAGATCAGAAACCAAAGCCTGGATGACTTTGCTGGGGTGTCATTGCAATAAGAAGTACAGAACACAGATGGAAGCAATTTTGACTTTTATAGAGGAAACTGGCAAGAACTTAAATCGCAGCATCAAGGACCTGGATGATATCAGAATAGCCATGTCAGCTTTAAAGGAGATCAGAGAACTACAGATCTCTATTGATTCTCAAATTGGCCCCATTGAGGTAGCTAGTGGGAATATTGCATGTATGGGTACTGTTTAAAGAGAGCAGTTATTTTCTGGGTTAAAGCTTAACAGTGAACTTTAAAAATGTATGATTTAATATGTGTTGAATGTTGAGTGATAGGCCTGATGTGTTCCTGTAAACGTTTTTTTGTGAAATTCTGATTTAGGCAAATGTAAACTTGCTGAGATGAGATGTGGTTTAGTGAACAGCGCAGAAATTGAGTGATGTAGGTAAGAGGAAGATGAGAATACAGGTATTTAATGCAAGAAATCTTGTCATACTTCGTGGAAGAAGTCTGTGTATGAAAAGGAATGAGATTCTTATTTTTTTTTATCTGAGCCTAGAGAGGAGTAAAAAGGTAATATTAAGCAGACTATATGAGATTGACTGCTTTTATCAGCTGTATAGGTTAAAATAAACAAAGGGACTTCATTAAAGAAGTTAACGTGATAAATGTATTTACTGAACATCTGACAAATGGCAGACTTTAAAAACAAATGGTAACTGTTTCTCTGCATTCCTGACCAGAGTATTTATTTAAGAATGCTGTAATATGGCAAAATGCACATTGATTTTTCAGTAGAATTCTTTTTTCTGAGACATGTTCATGATTCCTGATTTCCCATAATTTCATTATAAGCTTCCAATTCTGCAAGCAGGAGCCTTGAGTCTCTAGGCACAAGAACCGATGCTTCGGGTTTTTGAAAGGGAGGTTGGCATGTATTCCACATAGTGTCATAGTAGGCAGATAGTTACATTTCAATTTCTGCAATTTGGCTACAATTTGATCAAACTGAAAAACATGAATGGAAATAATTCCACTTCATTCAAAAGGAGCCTAATGAATGTTATACTATAATTTTCAAAATAAGTTATGCCACAGGTTCATTGCTACCCTACCCTGTGCTAATTTATAGAAAGTGAATTTCAGTTGTGTTTTAGTGAAAATTCACTGAGGCTTTTCAGTGTGTGGACTGAAAATATGTTGGTGGTGCAAGTGGAAATCAATGCTCTGAGAAAAAAAAATCAGATGCTTCTTCTAGTTGGGTATTGGTTTGTCAGATTTTGATAATGGCTATGCAAGAAAAACAGAATTTCCTTTTCTAAGAAATCATCCTCCATTCTTAAAAATATAAAATGTTATCGTACATATATGTTGACAAAGTTAACTGAAGTTACTATTTTATGTATCTTGATCCAAATTTCTGGCAGGAATCTTATGCTATGTTGAACAAATATGATCTACTTGTTGCCAAGGAAGAGACAGAGAAGGTGGACACGTTGCACTACACTTGGGAAAAACTGCTAATCCGTGCAAATGAAGTGCAGAATGAGCTTGTTGCTTTGCAGCCAAATTTCAGAGGAGAGCTTATTAGTGCTGTGAGGACTTTTACTGAAGACTGCGCACACTTCTATACAGATTATGATCAGGCAAGTGTTTCTATTTTATTGCATTAGAGAAATTTTTAAGGAGCAGTGGGAGCATGGAAAGGTTTTTGGATTTGACTAATTAATGGGATGGGTGTCTGGTGTTGAATAGGTTTATTCTTGTTAGGATGGTGTTTGAGTTTCAGTGCAGGGCAGGTTTGGTTAATGTTTCGTGTATGACTGACGTAGGTAAACTGGTAATCAGTTCTTAAAAATTAAGATAATTAATTGAGATATTTACGTTTTTTGAAGAACATCTAGTTAGCATGAGCAAATGTGAAGACTAGGATTAATGATGAATTAGATTAGCAAGAAGAGTTTTCTGATGCTGGGTACATGTACAAGTGACTTAAGCTCATGTTCTTTTTCATTAGAATATAAATGAATGAAGGTGGACTAATCTTGCACCATATTTTAAGTAATGCTGACTTTTACTCAAAAAACGAGCTATGACTTCCTAGCTTTTACAGTGTAATGAAAAATTTCTGCATTAAAAATACAATTAGTTGCCTTTGAATTTTTAAAATCCTTTTTTAAAAAGTGTTTATTCTAGTAGGTTTACTGTCATCACTTGGTTCAGTTGTTATCTGATCTGGGGAGGGGATCTGGAGGTTGCAACAGTGTTTGAGGTTAGCATTTAGAAAATG